>JAUJYZ010000442.1:0-50000 GCA_033675265.1 Actinostola sp. cb2023
CTTGCCTCCTTGCATCCTTGCGTCATAGCATCCTTGCCTCCTTGCATCCTTGCGTCATAGCATCCTTGCCTCCTTGCATCCTTGCGTCATAGCATCATCCTTGCCTCACTTTGCATCCTTGAGTCCTTGCATCATAGCATCCTTTTTGTTCTTTGCGTCCTTGCGTCATAGCATCCTTGCGTCATTGCATCATTGCGTCATAGCATCCTTGCATCTTTGCGTCCTTGCGTCATAGCATCCTTGCCTCACTTTGTTTTCTTTGCATCCTTGCGTCATAGCATCCTTCGTCATAGCATCCTTGCCTCCTTGCGTCATAGCATCCTTTGCATCTTTGCGTCCTTGCGTCCTTTGCGTCCTTGCGTCAAAGCATCCTTGCGTCTCCTTGCGTCCTTTGCGTCATAGCATCCTTGCCTCCTTGCATCCTTTGCATCCTTGCGTCATAGCATCCTTGCCTCACTTGTTCTTGCATCCTGCGTCATAGCATCCTTCGTTCATAGCATCCTTGCCTCCTTGTCATTTGGTCCATTGCATCCTTGCGTCATCATTGCGTCATAGCATCCTTTACCTCCTTGCGTCCTTGCGTCATAGCATCCTTGCCTTTGCGTCCTTTGCATCCTTGCGTCATAGCATCCTTCTTTGCCTCATAGCATCCTTGACCATCCTTGGCGTCCTTTGCGTCATAGCATCCTTGCCTCCTTGCGTCCTTTGCGTCCTTGCGTCAAAGCATCCTTGCGTCCTTGCATCCTTGCGTCATAGCATCCTTGCCTCCTTGCATCCTTGCGTTAGCATCCTTGCCCACTTGCGTCATTTGCGTCCTTGCGTCATAGCATCCTTGTCTTCTTGCATCCTTTGCGTCCTTGCGTCATAGCATCCTTGCCTCACTTTGTTCTTTGCATCCTTGCGTCATAGCATCCTTCGTCATAGCATCCTTGCCTCCTTGCGTCATAGCATCCTTGCCTACTTGCGTCCTTAGCGTCCTTGCATCCTTGCGTCCTTGCATTCCTTGCGTCTTGCGTCCTCCTTGCGTACTTGCCATTTGCGTCCTTGCGTCATAGCATCCTTGCATCATTGCCTCATAGAATCCTTGCCTCCTTGCGTCCATTGCGTCATTTGCGTCCTTGCGTCATAGCATCCTTGCCTCTTGCGTCCTTGCGTCATAGCATCCTTGCCTCCTTGCATCCTTGCGTCATAGCATCCTTGCCATCCTTGTTCCTTTGCATCCTTGCGTCATAGCATCTTGCATCCTTCTTAGTCATAATCCTTGCCTCCTTGCATCCTTGCGTCATAGCATCCTTGCCTCCTTGCATCCTTGCGTCATAGCATCCTTGCCTCCTTTGCATCCTTGCGTCATAGCATCCTTGCCTCCTTGCATCCTTGAGTCATAGCATCGTTGCCTCCTTGCGTCTTTGCATCCTTCGTCATAGCATCCTTCGTCCTTTGCATCCTTGCGTCATAGCATCCAGCATCCTTGCCTCTTTGCGTCCTTGCGTCATAGCATCCTTGCCTCACTTTGTTCTTTGCATCCTTGCGTCATAGCATCCTTCGTCATAGCATCCTTGCCTCCTTGCGTCATAGCATCCTTGCGTCCTTTGCGTCATTGCGTCAAAGCATCCTTGCCTCCTTGCGTCCTTTGCGTCATAGCATCCTTGCCTCCTTGCATCGTTTGCATCCTTGCGTCATAGCATCCTTGCCTCTTTGTTCTTTGCATCCTTGCGTCATAGCATCCTTGCGTCATAGCATCCTTGCATCCTGCATCCTTTGCGTCATAGCATCCTTGCCTCACTTTGTTCTTTGCATCCTTGCGTCTTTGCGTAGCATCCTTGCGTCCTTGCATCATTGCATCCTTGCGTCCTTTGCGTCCTTGCGTGCATAGCATCCTTGCCTCCTTGCGTCCTTGCGTCATTGCATCCTTTGCATCCTTGCCTCCTTGCGTCCTTGCGTCATAGCATCCTTGCCTCCTTGCTTCCTTGCATCCTTGCGTCTAGCATCCTTGCATCCTTGAGTCATAGCATCCTTGCGTCATAGCATCCTTGTCTTCTTGCATCCTTTGCGTCCTTGCGTCATAGCATCCTTGCCTCACTTTGTTCTTTGCATCCTTGCGTCATAGCATCCTTCGTCATAGCATCCTTGCCTCCTTGCGTCTTAGCATCCTTGCCTCCTTGCGTCCTTTGCGTCATAGCATCCTTGCCTCCTTGCGTCATAGCATGCGTCTTTGCATCCTTTGCATCCTTGCGTCATAGCATCCTTGCCTCCTTGCATCCTTGCGTCATAGCATCCTTGCCTCCTTGCGTCCTTGCGTCATAGCATCCTTGCATCCTTGCGTCATAGCATCCTTTGCGTCCTTGCATCCTTTGCGTCCTTGCGTCATAGCATCCTTGCCTCCACTTTGTTCTTTGCATCCTTGCGTCATAGCATCCTTGCGTCATAGCATCCTTGCCTCCTTGCGTCATAGCATCCTTGCCTCCTTGCGTCCTTTGCGTCCTTGCGTCATAGCATCCTTTCCTTGCATCCTTGCGTCATAGCATCCTTGCCTTGCCTCCTTGCGTCCTTGCGTCATAGCATCCTTGCCTCCTTGCGTCCTTTGCGTCCTTGCGTCATAGCATCCTTGCGTCATTGCATCCTTGCGTCCTTGCGTCATAGCATCCTTGCCTCCTTGCGTCCTTTGCGTCCTTGCGTCCTTAGCATCCTTGCCTCCTTGCATCCTTTGCGTCCTTGCGTCATAGCATCCTTGCCTCACTTTGTTCTTTGCATCCTTGCGTCATAGCATCCTTCGTCATTGCATCCTTGCCTCCTTGCGTCATAGCATCCTTGTCCTCCTTGCGTCCTTTGCGTCCTTGCGTCAATAGCATCCTTGCCTCACTTTGCGTCTTTGCGTCATAGCATCCTTGCCTACTTGCGTCCTTGCGTCATAGCATCCTTGCGTCATAGCATCCTTGCGTCCTTGCATCATAGCATCCTTGCCTCCTTGCGTCCTTTGCGTCATAGCATCCTTGCCTCCTTGCGTCCTTTGCGTCTTGCATCCTTTGCATCCTTGCGTCATAGCATCCTTGCCTCCTTGCATCCTTTGCGTCCTTGCGTCATAGCATCCTTGCCTCCTTGCCTCCTTGCGTCATAGCATCCTTGCCTCCTTGCGTCCTTTGCGTCATAGCATCCTTGCATCCTTGCGTCCTTAGCATCCTTGCCATCCTTGCATCCTTTGCGTCCTTGCGTCATAGCATCCTTGCCTCACTTTGTTCTTTGCATCCTTGCGTCATAGCATCCTTCGTCATAGCATCCTTGCCTCCTTGCGTCATAGCATCCTTGCCTCCTTGCGTCCTTTGCGTCCTTGCGTCATAGCATCCTCCTTGCTCCTTGCGTCCTTGCGTCATAGCATCCTTGCCTCCTTGCATCCTTGCATCATAGCATCCTTGCGTCCTTGCGTCATAGCATCCTTGCCTCCTTTGCGTCCTTGCGTCATAGCATCCTTGCCTCACTTTGTTCTTTGCATCCTTGCGTCATAGCATCCTTGCCTCCTTCGTCATAGCATCCTTGCCTCCTTGCGTCATAGCATCCTTGCCTCCTTGCTTTGCATCCTTGCGTCAAAGCATCCTTGCCTCCTTGCGTCCTTGCGTCATAGCATCCTTGCATCCTTTGCATCCTTGCATCATAGCATCCTTGCATCCTTGCGTCCTTGCGTCCTTGCGTCATAGCATCCTTGCCTCCTTGCGTCCTTGCGTCATAGCATCCTTGCCTCACTTGTTCTTTGCATCCTTGCGTCATAGCATCCTTCGTCATAGCATCCTTGCCTCCTTGCGTCATAGCATCCTTGCCTCCTTGCGTCCTTTGCGTCCTTGCGTCATAGCATCCTTGCCTCCTTGCGTCCTTTGCGTCATTGCGTCATAGCATCCTTGCCTCACTTTGTTCTTTGCATCCTTGCGTCATAGCATCCTTCGTCATAGCATCCTTGCCTCCTTGCGTATAGCATCCATAGCATCCTTGCTCCTTGCGTCCTTTGCGTCCTTGCGTCCTAGCATCCTTGCCTCTTGCATCCTTGCATCCTTGCGTCATAGCATCCTTGCCTCCTTGCGTCCTTGCGTCTTGCGTCATAGCATCCTTGTTCCTTGCATCCTTGCATCCTTGCATCATAGCATCCTTGCCTCCTTGCGTCCTTTGCGTCCTTGCGTCATAGCATCCTTGCCTCCTTGCGTCCTTTGCGTCATAGCATCCTTGCCTCCTTGCATCCTTGCATCATAGCATCCTTGCGTCCTTGCGTCATAGCATCCTAGCATCCTTGCGTCCTTGCGTCATTGCATCCTTGCCTCCTTTGTCCTTTGCATCCTTGCGTCATAGCATCCTTGCGTCATAGCATCCTTTGCTTGCTCCTTGCATCATAGCATCATTGCATCCTTGCGTCCTTTGCGTCATTGCGTCAAAAGCATCCTTGCCTCCTTGCGTCCTTGCGTCATAGCATCCTTGCCTCCTTGCATCCTTTGCGTCATAGCATCCTTGCCTCCTTGCGTCCTTGCGTCCTTGCGTCATAGCATCCTTGCCTCCTTGCGTCCTTGCGTCATTGCATCCTTGTCCTTGCGTCCTTTTGTTCTTTGCATCCTTGCGTCATAGCATCCTTCGTCATAGCATCCTTGCGTCCTTGCGTCATAGCATCCTTGCCTCCTTGCGTCCTTTGCGTCATTGCGTCAAAGCATCCTTGCGTCCTTTGCGTCATTGCGTCAAAGCATCCTTGCCTCACTTTGTTCTTTGCATCCTTGCGTCATAGCATCCTTCGTCATAGCATCCTTGCCTCCTTGCGTCATAGCATCCTTGCCTTCTTGCGTCCTTTGCGTCATTGCGTCATAGCATCCTTGCCTCCTTGCGTCCTTTGCGTCATAGCATCCTTGCCTCCTTGCGTCATTGCGTCATAGCATCCTTCGTCATAGCATCCTTGCCTCCTTGCATCCGTCATAGCATCCTTGCGTCCTTTGCGTCATTGCGTCATAGCATCCTTGCCTCCTTGCGTCCTTTGCGTCATTGCGTCAAAGCATCCTTGCCTCCTTGCGTCCTTTGCATCATAGCATCCTTGCCTCCTTGCATCCTTGCGTCATAGCATCCTTGCCTCCTTGCGTCCCTTGCGTCATTGCTTGCTCATAGCATCCTTGCCTCCTTGCGTCCTTGCGTCCTTGCGTCCTTGCATCCTTGCCTCCTTGCGTCCTTGCGTCATAGCATCCTTGCCTCACTTTGTTCTTTGCATCCTTGCGTCCATTGCCTCATTGCGTCATAGCATCCTTGCATCCTTGCGTCATAGCATCCTTGCATCCTTGCGTCCTTGCGTCATAGCATCCTTGCCTCACTTTGTTCTTTGCATCCTTGCGTCATAGCATCCTTCGTCATAGCATCCTTGCCTCCTTGCGTCATAGCATCCTTGCCTCCTTGCGTCCTTTGCGTCCTTGCATCCTTGCCTCCTTGCGTCCTTGCCTCCTTGCGTCCTTGCGTCATTTGCGTCCTTGCATCCTTGCATCATTGCATCATAGCATGCTTGCGTCCTTGCGTCCTTGCGTCATAGCATCCTTGCCTCCTTTGCGTCCTTTGTCATTGCATCCTTGCGTCATAGCATCCTTCCTTGCATCCTTGCGTCATAGCATCCTTGCCTCACTTTGCTTTGTCATCCTTGCGTCATAGCATCCTTGCGTCATAGCATCCTTGCCTCCTTGCATCCTTGCGTCATAGCATCCTTGCCTCCTTGCGTCCTTGCGTCTTAGCATCCTTGCCTCCTTGCATCCTTGCGTCATAGCATCCTTGCCTCCTTGCATCCTTGCGTCATAGCATCCTTGCGTCATCACTTTGTTCTTTGCGTCCTTGCGTCATAGCATCCTTGCGTCATAGCATCCTTGTCATCCTTGCGTCATAGCGTCTCTTTGCGTCCTTTGCGTCATAGCATCCTTGCCTCACTTTGTTCTTTGCATCCTTGCGTCATAGCATCCTTCGTCATAGCATCCTTGCCTCCTTGCGTCATAGCATCCTTGCGTCCTTTGCGTCCTTGCGTCATAGCATCCTTGCCTCCTTGCGTCTTTGCGTCATAGCATCCTTGCATCCTTGCATCCTTTGCGTCCTTGCGTCATAGCATCCTTTCCTCCTCTTTGTTCTTTGCATCCTTGCGTCATAGCATCCTGCGTCATAGCATCCTTGCGTCTTGCATCCTTGCATCCTTAGCATCCTTGCGTCCTTGCGTCATTGCATCCTTAGCATCCTTGCCTCCTTGCATCCTTGCATCCTAGCATCCTTGCCAATTGCATCTTTCGTCATAGCATCCTTGCCTCCTTGCGTCCTTGCGTCATAGCATCCTTGCCTCCTTGCGTCCTTTGCGTCATTGCGTCATAGCATCCTTGCCTCCTTGCATCCTTTGCGTCATAGCATGCCTCCTTGCATCCTTTGCATCCTTGCGTCCATAGCATCCTTGCGTCATAGCATCCTTGTCTTCTTGCATCCTTTGCGTCCTTGCGTCATAGCATCCTTGCCTCACTTTGTTCTTTGCATCCTTGCGTCATAGCATCCTTCGTCATCATCCTTGCATCCTTGCCTCCTTGCGTCATTGCATCCTTGCCTCCTTGCGTCCTTTGCGTCATAGCATCCTTGCCTCCTTGCGTCCTTTGCGTCTTAGCTTCCTTTGCATCCTTGCGTCCATAGCATCCTTGCCTCCTTGCATCCTTTGCGTCCTTGCGTCCTTAGCATCCTTGCCTCCTTGCTCCTTGCGTCATAGCATCCTTGCCTCCTTGCGTCCTTGCGTCATAGCATCCTTGCATCCTTGCGTCATAGCATCCTTGCATCCTTGCATCCTCCTTGCGTCCTTGCGTCATTGCATCCTTGCCTCTTTTGTTCTTTGCATCCTTGCGTCATAGCATCCTTCGTCATAGCATCCTTGCCTCCTTGCGTCATAGCATCCTTGCCTCCTTGCGTCCTTTTGCGTCATTGCGTCATAGCATCCTTGCCTCCTTGCGTCCTTTGCGTCATTGCGTCAAAGCATCCTTGCCTCACTTGTTGTTCTTTGCATCCTTGCGTCATAGCATCCTTCGTCATAGCATCCTTGCCTCCTTGCGTCATAGCATCCTTGCCTCCTTGCGTCCTTTGCGTCCTTGCGTCATAGCATCCTTGCCTCACGTCCTTTGTTCCTTGCGTCATAGCATCCTTGCCTCCTTGCGTCCTTGCATCCTTGCGTCATAGCATCCTTGCGTCATAGCATCCTTGCCTCCTTGCGTCTCCATCCTTGCGTCCTTGCGTCATAGCATCCTTGCCTCCTTGCATCCTTGCGTCATTGCGTCATAGCATCCTTGCCTCCTTTGTTCTTTGCATCCTTGCGTCATAGCATCCTTCGTCATAGCATCCTTGCCTCCTTGCGTCATAGCATCCTTGCCTCCTTGCGTCCTTTGCGTCATTGCGTCATAGCATCCTTGCATCCTTGCGTCCTTGCGTCATAGCATCCTTGCATCCTTGCCTCCTTGCATCCTTGCATCATAGCATCCTTGCGTCCTTGCGTCCTTGCGTCATAGCATCCTTGCCTCTTTGCGTCCTTGCGTCATAGCATCCTTGCCTCCTTTTGTTCTTTGCATCCTTGCGTCATAGCATCCTTCGTCATAGCATCCTTGCCTCCTTGCGTCATAGCATCCTTGCCTCCTTGCGTCCTTTGCGTCATTGCGTCATAGCATCCTTGCCTCCTTGCGTCCTTGCGTCCTTTGCGTCATAGCATCCTTGCCTCCTTGCATCCTTGCATCCTTGCATCCTTGCATCCTTGCGTCCTTGCGTCCTTGCGTCATTGCATCCTTGCATCCTTGCATCCTTGCGTCCTTGCGTCATAGCATCCTTGCCTCCTTTGTTCTTTGCATCCTTGCGTCATAGCATCCTTCGTCATAGCATCCTTGCCTCCTTGCGTCATAGCATCCTTGCCTCCTTGCGTCCTTTGCGTCATTGCGTCATAGCATCCTTGCCTCCTTGCGTCCTTTGCGTCATTGCGTCAAAGCATCCTTGCCTCACTTTGTTCTTTGCATCCTTGCGTCATAGCATCCTTCGTCATAGCATCCTTGCCTCCTTGCGTCATAGCATCCTTGCCTTCTTGCGTCCTTTGCGTCATTGCGTCAAAGCATCCTTGCCTCACTTTGTTCTTTTGCGTCATAGCATCCTTCCTTGCGTCCTTGCGTCATAGCATCCTTGCGTCATAGCATCCTTGCATCCCGTCATAGCATCCTTGCCTCCTTGCGTCATCCTTGCGTCATTGCGCATCCTTGCATCCTTGCCTCCTTGCGTCATTGCGTCATAGCATCCTTGCCTCCTTGCGTCCTTGCGTCCATTGCATCCTTGCCTTCCTTGCGTCCTTGCGTCATAGCATCCTTGCCTCCTTGCGTCCTTTGCGTCATTGCGTCAAGCATCCTTGCCTCCTTGCGTCCTTTGCGTCATAGCATCCTTGCCTCCTTGCATCCTTGCGTCATAGCATCCTTGCCTCCTTGCATCCTTTGCATCCTTGCGTCCTTCTGCGTCCTTGCGTCATAGCATCCTTGCGTCCTTGCGTCCTTTGCATCCTTGCGTCATAGCATCCTTGCATCCTTTGCGTCCTTGCGTCATAGCATCCTTGCCTCACTTTGTTCTTTGCATCCTTGCGTCATAGCATCCTTGCGTCATAGCATCCTTGCCTCCTTGCGTCCTTTGCGTCATTGCGTCAAAGCATCCTTGCCTCACTTTGTTCTTTGCATCCTTGCGTCATAGCATCCTTCGTCTTAGCATCCTTGCCTCCTTGCGTCATAGCATCCTTGCCTCCTTGCGTCCTTAGCGTCCTTGCATCCTTGCCTCCTTGCGTCCTTGCTTCCTTGCGTCATTGCGTCCTTGCGTCCTTGCGTCCTTGCATCATAGCATCCTTGCATCCTTGCGTCATTTGCGTCCTTGCGTCATAGCATCCTTGCCTCCTTTGCGTCCTTGCGTCATAGCATCCTTGCCTCCTTGCATCCTTGCGTCATAGCATCCTTGCCTCACTTTGTTCTTTGCTTCCTTGCATCATAGCATCCTTCGTCATAGCATCCTTGCCTCCTTGCATCCTTGCGTCATAGCATCCTTGCCTCCTTGCATCCTTGCGTCATAGCATCCTTGCCTCCTTGCATCCTTGCGTCATAGCATCCTTGCCTCCTTGCATCCTTGAGTCATAGCATCGTTGCCTCACTTTGTTCTTTGCATCCTTCGTCATAGCATCCTTCGTCATAGCATCCTTGCGTCATAGCATCCTTGCCTCTTTGCGTCCTTGCGTCATAGCATCCTTGCCTCACTTTGTTCTTTGCATCCTTGCGTCATAGCATCCTTCGTCATAGCATCCTTGCCTCCTTGCGTCATAGCATCCTTGCGTCCTTTGCGTCATTGCGTCAAAGCATCCTTGCCTCCTTGCGTCCTTTGCGTCATAGCATCCTTGCCTCCTTGCATCCTTTGCATCCTTGCGTCATAGCATCCTTGCCTCACTTTGTTCTTTGCATCCTTGCGTCATAGCATCCTTCGTCATAGCATCCTTGCATCCTTGCATCCATTGCGTCATAGCGTCCATCCTTGCCTCACTTTGTTCTTTGCATCCTTGCGTCATAGCATCCTTCATCATAGCATCCTTGCCTCCTTGCGTCCTTTGCGTCATAGCATCCTTGCCTCCTTGCGTCCTTTGCGTCATTGCGTCAAAGCATCCTTGCCTCCTTGCGTCCTTTGCGTCATAGCATCCTTGCCTCCTTGCATCCTTTGCGTCTTAGCATCCTTTGCATCCTTGCGTCATAGCATCCTTGCCTCCTTGCATCCTTTGCGTCCTTGCGTCATAGCATCCTTGCCTCCTTGCGTCCTTGCGTCATAGCATCCTTGCCTCCTTGCGTCCTTTGCGTCATCCATAGCATCCTTGCATCCTTGCGTCATAGCATCCTTGCCTCCTTGCATCCTTTGCGTCCTTGCGTCATAGCATCCTTGCCTCCTTTTGTTCTTTGCATCCTTGCGTCATAGCATCCTTCGTCATAGCATCCTTGCCTCCTTGCGTCATAGCATCCTTGCCTCCTTGCGTCCTTTGCGTCATTTGCATCAAAGCATCCTTGCCTCCTTGCGTCCTTTGCGTCATTGCGTCAAAGCATCCTTGCCTCACTTTGTTCTTTGCATCCTTGCGTCATAGCATCCTTCGTCATAGCATCCTTGCCTCCTTGCGTCATAGCATCCTTGTCTTCTTGCGTCCTTTGCGTCATTGCGTCAAAGCATCCTTGCCTCACTTTGTTCTTTGCGTCATAGCATCCTTGCCTACTTGCGTCATTGCATCATAGCATCCTTGCGTCATAGCATCCTTGCCTCCTTGCGTCCTTTGCGTCATTGCGTCAAAGCATCCTTGCCTCCTTGCGTCCTTTGCGTCATTGCGTCAAAGCATCCTTGCCTCACTTTGTTCTTTGCATCCTTGCGTCATAGCATCCTTCGTCATAGCATCCTTGCCTCCTTGCGTCATAGCATCCTTGTCTCTTCTTGCGTCCTTTGCGTCATTGCGTCAAAGCATCCTTGCCTCCTTTGTTCTTTGCGTCATTGCATCCTTGCATCCTTGCGTCATTGCGTCTTGCGTCCTTGCGTCATAGCATCCTTGCGTCATAGCATCCTTGCCTCCTTGCGTCATAGCATCCTTGCCTCCTTGCGTCCTTTGCGTCATTGCGTCAAAGCATCCTTGCCTCCTTGCGTCCTTTGCGTCATAGCATCCTCCTTGCGTCCTTGCATCCTTGCATCATATGCATCCTTGCGTCCTTGCGTCCTTGCGTCATATCATTTGCTCTTTGCGTCCTTTGCGTCATAGCATCCTTGCCTCCTTGCATCCTTGCATCATAGCATCCTTGCGTACTTGCGTCCTTGAGTCATAGCATCCTTGCGTCATAGCATCCTTGTCTTCTTGCATCCTTTGCGTCCTTGCGTCATAGCATCCTTGGCTCACTTTGTTCTTTGCATCCTTGCGTCATAGCATCCTTCGTCATAGCATCCTTGCCTCCTTGCGTCATAGCATCCTTGCCTCCTTGCGTCCTTTGCGTCATTGCGTCAAAGCATCCTTGCCTCCTTGCGTCCTTTGCGTCATAGCATCCTTGCCTCCTTGCATCCTTTGCATCCTTGCCTCTTTGCGTCCTTGCATCATTGCCTCCTTGCCAACTTGCGTCCTTTGTGTCCTTGCGTCATAGCATCCTTGCCTCCTTGCATCCTTGCATCCTTTCATCCTTGCGTACTTGCGTCATAGCATCCTTGCCTCCTTGCCTCCTTGCGTCCTTGCGTCATAGCATCCCTTGCCTCCTTTGCGTCCTTGCGTCATAGCATCCTTGTCTCACTTTGTTCTTTGCATCCTTGCGTCATAGCATCCTTCGTCATAGCATCATAGCATCCTTGCCTCCTTGCATCCTTGCATCATTGCGTCATAGCATCCTTGCCTCACTTTGTTCTTTGCATCCTTGCGTCATAGCATCCTTCGTCATAGCATCCTTGCCTCCTTGCGTCCTTTGCGTCATTGCGTCAAAGCATCCTTGCCTCCTTGCGTCCTTTGCGTCATAGCATCCTTGCCTCCTTGCATCCTTGCATCCTTGCATCCTTGCATCATTTAGTCATAGCATCCTTGCGTCATAGCATCCTTGCCTTCTTGCATCCTTTGCATCCTTGCGTCATAGCATCCTTGCCTCACTTTGTTCTTTGCATCCTGCGTCATAGCATCCTTGCCTCCTTGCGTCCTTTGCGTCATTGCGTCAAAGCATCCTTGCCTCCTTGCGTCCTTTGCGTCTTAGCATCCTTGCCTCCTTGCATCATTGAGTCATAGCATCCTTGCGTCATAGCATCCTTGCCTTCTTGCATCCTTTGCATCCTTGCGTCATAGCATCCTTGCCTCACTTTGTTCTTTGCATCCTTCGTCATAGCATCCTTGCCTCCTTGCGTCATAGCATCCTTGCCTCCTTGCGTCCTTTGCGTCATAGCATCCTTGCCTCCTTGCGTCCTTTGCGTCATTGCGTCAAAGCATCCTTGCCTCCTTGCGTCCTTTGCGTCATAGCATCCTTGCCTCCTTGCATCCTTGCATCATAGCATCCTTGCCTCACTTTGTTCTTTGCATCCTTGCCTCCTTGCGTCCTTTGCGTCATAGCATTCTTTGCATCCTTGCGTCATAGCATCCTTGCCTCCTTGCATCCTTTGCGTCCTTGCGTCATAGCATCCTTGCCTTCCTCCTTTTGTCTTTGCATCCTTGCGTCATAGCATCCTTCGTCATAGCATCCTTGCCTCCTTGCGTCATAGCATCCTTGCCTCCTTGCGTCCTTTGCGTCATTGCGTCAAAGCATCCTTGCCTCACTTTGTTCTTTGCATCCTTGCGTCATAGCATCCTTCGTCATAGCATCCTTGCCTCCTTGCGTCATAGCATCCTTGCCTACTTGCGTCCTTAGCGTCCTTGCATCCTTGCCTCCTTGCGTCCTTTGCCTCCTTGCGTCATTGTGTCATTTGCGTCCTTGCATCATAGCATCCTTGCATGCTTGCGTCATTTGCGTCCTTGCGTCATAGCATCCTTGCCTCTTTGCGTCCTTGTGTCATAGCATCCTTGCCTCCTTGCATCCTTGCGTCATAGCATCCTTGCCTCACTTTGTTCTTTGCATCCTTGCGTCATTGCATCCTTGCGTCATAGCATCCTTCGTCCTTGCATCCTTGCATCCTTGCCTCCTTGCATCCTTGCGTCATAGCATCCTTGCCTCCTTGCATCCTTGCGTCATAGCATCCTTGCCTCCTTGCATCCTTGCGTCATAGCATCCTTGCCTCCTTGCATCCTTGAGTCATAGCATCGTTGCCTCACTTTGTTCTTTGCATCCTTCGTCCTAGCATCCTTCGTCATAGCATCCTTCGTCATAGCATCCTTGCCTCCTTGCATCCTTGCGTCATAGCATCCTTGCCTCTTTTTGTCCTTGCGTCATAGCATCCTTGCCTCACTTTGTTCTTTGCATCCTTGCGTCATAGCATCCTTCGTCATAGCATCCTTGCCTCCTTGCGTCATAGCATCCTTGCGTCCTTTGCGTCATTGCGTCAAAGCATCCTTGCCTCCTTGCGTCCTTTGCGTCATAGCATCCTTGCCTCCTTGCATCCTTTGCATCCTTGCGTCATAGCATCCTTTCCTCACTTTGTTCTTTGCATCCTTGCGTCATAGCATCCTTCGTCATAGCATCCTTGCCTCCTTGCATCCTTGCATCATTGCGTCATAGCATCCTTGCCTCACTTTGTTCTTTGCATCCTTGCGTCATAGCATCCTTCGTCATAGCATCCTTGCCTCCTTGCGTCCTTTGCGTCATAGCATCCTTGCCTCCTTGCGTCCTTTGCGTCATTGCGTCAAAGCATCCTTGCCTCCTTGCATCCTTTGCGTCATAGCATCCTTGCCTCGCATCCTTGTCTTCTTGCATCCTTTGCGTCCTTGCGTCATAGCATCCTTGCCTCACTTTGTTCTTTGCATCCTTGCGTCATAGCATCCTTCGTCATAGCATCCTTGCCTCCTTGCGTCATAGCATCCTTGCTTGCGTCCTTGCGTCCTTTGCGTCCTTAGCATCCTTGCCTCCTTGCGTCCTTTGCGTCTTTAGCATCCTTTGCATCCTTGCATCCTTGCGTCATAGCATCCTTGCCTCCTAGCATCCTTTGCGTCCTTGCGTCATAGCATCCTTGCCTCCTTGCCTCCTTGCGTCATAGCATCCTTGCCTCCTTGCGTCCTTTGCGTCATAGCATCCTTTGCATCCTTGCGTCATAGCATCCTTGCCTCCTTGCATCCTTTGCGTCCTTGCGTCATAGCATCCTTGCCTCACTTTGTTCTTTGCATCCTTGCGTCATAGCATCCTTCGTCATAGCATCCTTGCCTCCTTGCGTCATAGCATCCTTGCCTCCTCCTCCTTGCGTCCTTTGCGTCATTGCGTCAAAGCATCCTTGCCTCCTTGCGTCCTTTGCGTCATTGCGTCAAAGCATCCTTGCCTCACTTTGTTCTTTGCATCCTTGCGTCATAGCATCCTTCGTCATAGCATCCTTGCCTCCTTGCGTCATAGCATCCTTGTCTTCTTGCGTCCTTTGCGTCATTGCGTCAAAGCATCCTTGCCTCACTTTGTTCTTTGCGTCATAGCATCCTTGCCTACTTGCGTCATTGCGTCATAGCATCCTTCGTCATAGCATCCTTGCCTCCTTGCGTCCTTTGCGTCATTGCGTCAAAGCATCCTTGCCTCCTTGCGTCCTTTGCGTCATTGCGTCAAAGCATCCTTGCCTCACTTTGTTCTTTGCATCCTTGCGTCATAGCATCCTTCGTCATAGCATCCTTGCCTCCTTGCTTCATAGCATCCTTGCCTCCTTGCGTCCTTTGCGTCATTGCGTCAAAGCATCCTTGCCTCCTTGCGTCCTTTGCGTCATAGCATCCTTGCCTCCTTGCATCCTTGCATCATATCATCGTTGCGTACTTGCGTCCTTGCGTCATAGCATCCTTGCCTCTTTGCGTCCTTGCGTCATAGCATCCTTGCCTCACTTTGTTCTTTGCATCCTTGCGTCATAGCATCCTTCGTCATAGCATCCTTGCCTCCTTGCGTCATAGCATCCTTGCCTCCTTGCGTCCTTTGCGTCATTGCGTCAAAGCATCCTTGCCTCCTTGCGTCCTTTGCGTCATAGCATCCTTGCCTCCTTGCCATCCTTGCGTCATAGCATCCTTGCTCCTTGCGTCCTTTGCGTCATAGCATCCTTTGCATCCTTGCGTCATAGCATCCTTGCCTCCTTGCATCCTTTGCGTCCTTGCGTCATAGCATCCTTGCCTCACTTTGTTCTTTGCATCCTTGCGTCATAGCATCCTTCGTCATAGCATCCTTGCCTCCTTGCGTCATAGCATCCTTGCCTCCTTGCGTCCTTTGCGTCATTGCGTCAAAGCATCCTTGCCTCACTTTTTGTTCTTTGCATCCTTGCGTCATAGCATCCTTCGTCATAGCATCCTTGCCTCCTTGCGTCATAGCATCCTTGCCTCCTTGCGTCCTTTTTGCGTCATTGCGTCAAAGCATCCTTGCCTCCTTGCGTCCTTTGCGTCATAGCATCCTTGCCTCCTTGCGTCCTTTGCGTCATTGCGTCAAAGCATCCTTGCCTCCTTGCGTCATAGCATCCTTGCCTCCTTGCGTCATTGCGTCAAAGCATCCTTGCCTCCTTGCGTCTTTGCGTCCATTGCGTCATAGCATCCTTGCCTCCTTGCGTCCTTGCGTCATAGCATCCTTGCCTCCTTGCGTCCTTTGCGTCATAGCATCCTTTGCATCCTTGCATCATAGCATCCTTGCCTCCTTGCATCCTTTGCGTCCTTGCGTCATAGCATCCTTGCCTCACTTTGTTCTTTGCATCCTTGCGTCATAGCATCCTTCGTCATAGCATCCTTGCCTCCTTGCGTCATAGCATCCTTGCCTCCTTGCGTTCTTTTGCGTCATTGCGTCAAAGCATCCTTGCCTCCTTGCGTCCTTTGCGTCATTGCGTCAAAGCATCCTTGCCTCACTTTGTTCTTTGCATCCTTGCGTCATAGCATCCTTCGTCATAGCATCCTTGCCTCCTTGCGTCATAGCATCCTTGTCTTCTTGCGTCCTTTGCGTCATTGCGTCAAAGCATCCTTGCCTCACTTTGTTCTTTGCGTCATAGCATCCTTGCCTACTTGCGTCATTGCGTCATAGCATCCTTCGTCATAGCATCCTTGCCTCCTTGCGTCATAGCCTCCTTGCGTCCTTTGCGTCATTGCGTCAAAGCATCCTTGCCTCCTTGCGGCCTCCTTGCGTCCTTTGCGTCATAGCATCCTTGCCTCCTTGCATCCTTGCATTGCATCCTTGCATCCTTGCGTCCTTGCGTCCTTGCGTCATTGCATCCTTGCCTCCTTGCGTCCTTGCGTCATAGCATCCTTGCCTCACTTTGTTCTTTGCATCCTTGCGTCATAGCATCCTTCGTCATAGCATCCTTGCCTCCTTGCGTCATAGCATCCTTGCCTCCTTGCGTCCTTTGCGTCATTGCGTCAAAGCATCCTTGCCTCCTTGCGTCCTTTGCGTCATAGCATCCTTGCCTCCTTGCATCCTTTGCATCCTTGCGTCATAGCATCCTTGCCTCCTTGCATCCTTTGCATCCTTGCCTCCTTGCCTCCTTGCGTCCTTGCGTCATAGCATCCTTTGCGTCCTTGCGTCATAGCATCCTTGTCTCACTTTGTTCTTTGCATCCTTGCGTCATAGCATCCTTCGTCATAGCATCCTTGCCTCCTTGCGTCCTTTGCGTCATTGCGTCAAAGCATCCTTGCCTCCTTGCATCCTTGCATCATTGCGTCATTGCGTCATTGCATCCTTGCCTCACTTTGTTCTTTGCATCCTTGCGTCATAGCATCCTTCGTCATAGCATCCTTGCCTCCTTGCGTCATAGCATCCTTGCCTCCTTGCGTCCTTTGCGTCATTGCGTCAAAGCATCCTTGCCTCCTTGCGTCCTTTGCGTCATTGCGTCAAAGCATCCTTGCCTCACTTTGTTCTTTGCATCCTTGCGTCATAGCATCCTTCGTCATAGCATCCTTGCCTCCTTGCGTCATAGCATCCTTGTCTTCTTGCGTCCTTTGCGTCATTGCGTCAAAGCATCCTTGCCTCACTTGTTCTTTGTTCTTTGCGTCATAGCATCCTTGCCTCCTTGCGTCATTGCGTCATAGCATCCTTGCGTCCTTGCGTCATAGCATCCTTGCCTCCTTGCGTCCTTTGCGTCATTGCGTCTTTGCATCCTTGCCTCCTTGCGTCCTTTGCGTCATTGCGTCAAAGCATCCTTGCCTCACTTTTGTTCTTTGCATCCTTGCGTAATAGCATCCTTCGTCATAGCATCCTTGCCTCCTTGCATCATAGCATCCTTGTCTTCTTGCGTCCTTTGCGTCATTGCGTCAAAGCATCCTTGCCTCACTTTGTTCTTTGCGTCATAGCATCCTTGCCTACTTGCGTCATTGCGTCATAGCATCCTTCGTCATAGCATCCTTGCCTCCTTGCGTCATAGCATCCTTGCGTCCTTTGCGTCATTGCGTCAAAGCATCCTTGCCTCCTTGCGTCCTTTGCGTCATAGCATCCTTGCCTCCTTGCATCCTTGCATCATATCATCCTTGCGTACTTGCGTCCTTGCGTCATAGCATCCTTGCCTCTTTGCGTCCTTGCGTCATAGCATCCTTGCCTCACTTTGTTCTTTGCATCCTTGCGTCATAGCATCCTTCGTCATAGCGTCCTTGCCTCCTTGCGTCATAGCATCCTTGCCTCCTTGCGTCCTTTGCGTCATTGCGTCAAAGCATCCTTGCCTCCTTGCGTCCTTTGCGTCATAGCATCCTTGCCTCCTTGCATCCTTTGCATCCTTGCGTCATAGCATCCTTGCATCATTGCCTCCTTGCCAACTTGCGTCCTTTGTGTCCTTGCGTCATAGCATCCTTGCCTCCTTGCATCCTTGCATCATATCATCCTTGCGTACTTGCGTCATAGCATCCTTGCCTCCTTGCCTCCTTGCGTCCTTGCGTCATTGCATCCTTGCGTCCTTGCGTCTTAGTCATAGCATCCTTTGCGTCCTTGCGTCATAGCATCCTTGTCTCACTTTGTTCTTTGCATCCTTGCGTCATAGCATCCTTCGTCATAGCATCCTTGCCTCCTTGCATCCTTGCATCATTGCGTCATAGCATCCTTGCCTCACTTTGTTCTTTGCATCCTTGCGTCATAGCATCCTTCGTCATAGCATCCTTGCCTCCTTGCGTCCTTTGCGTCATAGCATCCTTGCCTCCTTGCGTCCTTTGCGTCATTGCGTCAAAGCATCCTTGCCTCCTTGCGTCCTTTGCGTCATAGCATCCTTGCCTCCTTGCCTCCTTGCATCATAGCATCCTTGCCTCCTTGCGTCCTTTGCGTCATAGCATCCTTTGCATCCTTGCGTCATAGCAGCATCCTTGCCTCCTTGCGTCCTTGCGTCATAGCATCCTTGCCTCACTTTGTTCTTTGCATCCTTGCGTCATAGCATCCTTCGTCATAGCATCCTTGCCTCCTTGCGTCATAGCATCCTTGCGTCATTGCGTCAAAGCATCCTTGCCTCCTTGCGTCCTTTGCGTCATTGCGTCAAAGCATCCTTGCCTCACTTTGTTCTTTGCATCCTTGCGTCATAGCATCCTTCGTCATAGCATCCTTGCCTCCTTGCGTCATAGCATCCTTGTCTTCTTGCGTCCTTTGCGTCATTGCGTCAAAGCATCCTTGCCTCACTTTGTTCTTTGCGTCATAGCATCCTTGCCTACTTGCGTCATTGCGTCATAGCATCCTTCGTGATAGCATCCTTGCCTCCTTGCGTCATAGCATCCTTGCCTCCTTGCGTCCTTTGCGTCATTGCGTCAAAGCATCCTTGCCTCCTTGCGTCCTTTGCGTCATAGCATCCTTGCCTCCTTGCATCCTTGCATCATATCATCCTTGTGTACTTGCGTCCTTGCGTCATAGCATCCTTGCCTCTTTGCGTCCTTGCGTCATAGCATCCTTGCCTCACTTTGTTCTTTGCATCCTTGCATCATAGCATCCTTCGTCATAGCATCCTTGCCTCCTTGCGTCATAGCATCCTTGCGTCCTTTGCGTCATTGCGTCAAAGCATCCTTGCCTCACTTTGTTCTTTGCATCCTTGCATCATAGCATCCTTCGTCATAGCATCCTTGCCTCCTTGCGTCATAGCATCCTTGCGTCCTTTGCGTCATTGCGTCAAAGCATCCTTGCGTCCTTTGTGTCCTTGCGTCATAGCATCCTTGCCTCCTTGCATCCTTGCATCATCATCCTTGCGTACTTGCGTCATAGCATCCTTGCCTCCTTGCGTCCTTGCGTCATAGCATCCTTTGCGTCCTTGCGTAATAGCATCCTTGCCTCACTTTGTTCTTTTCATCCTTGCGTCATAGCATCCTTCGTCATAGCATCCTTGCCTCTTTGCGTCATAGCATCCTTGCCTCCTTGCGTCCTTTGCGTCATTGCGTCAAAGCATCCTTGCCTCCTTGCGTCCTTTGCGACCTTGCGTAATAGCATCCTTGCCTCCTTGCGTCCTTTGCCTCCTTGCGTCATTTGCGTCCTTGCATCATAGCATCCTTGCATGCTTGCGTCATTTGCGTCCTTGCTTGCATCATAGCATCCTTGCCTCTTTGCGTCCTTGCGTCATAGCATCCTTGCCTCCTTGCATCCTTGAGTCATAGCATCCTTGCTTGATAGCATCCTTGCCTTCTTGCATCCTTTGCGTCCTTTGCGTCCTTGCGTAATAGCATCCTTGCCTCCTTGCGTCCTTTGCCTCGCGTCATTGCGTCATTTGCGTCCTTGCATCATAGCATCCTTGCATGCTTGCGTCATTTGCGTCCTTGCGTCATAGCATCCTTGCCTCTTTTGCGTCCTTGCGTCATAGCATCCTTGCCTCCTTGCATCCTTGAGTCATAGCATCCTTGCGTGATAGCATCCTTGCCTTCTTGCATCCTTTGCGTCCTTTGCGTCCTTGCGTAATAGCATCCTTGCCTCCTTGCGTCCTTTGCCTCCTTGCGTCATTGCGTCATTGCGTCATTTGCTTCCTTGCATCATAGCATCCTTGCATGCTTGCGTCATTTGCGTCCTTGCGTCATAGCATCCTTGCCTCTTTGCGTCCTTGCGTCATAGCATCCTTGCCTCCTTGCATCCTTGAGTCATAGCATCCTTGCGTGATAGCATCCTTGCCTTCTTGCATCCTTTGCGTCCTTGCGTAATAGCATCCTTGCCTCCTTGCGTCCTTTGCCTCCTTGCGTCATTGCGTCATTTGCGTCCTTGCATCATAGCATCCTTGCATGCTTGCGTCATTTGCGTCCTTGCGTCATAGCATCCTTGCCTCTTTGCGTCCTTGCGTGATAGCATCCTTGCCTTCTTGCATCCTTTGCGTCCTTTGCGTCATAGCATCCTTGCGTCCTTTGCCTCCTTGCGTCATTTGCGTCCTTGCATCATAGCATCCATCCTTGCATGCTTGCGTCATTTGCGTCCTTGCGTCATAGCATCCTTGCCTCTTTGCGTCCTTGCGTCATAGCATCCTTGCCTCCTTGCATCATTGAGTCATAGCATCCTTGCGTCATAGCATCCTTGCCTCCTTGCGTACTTGCATCATAGCATCCTTGCCTCCTTGCATCCTTGCATCATTGCGTCATAGCATCCTTGCCTCACTTTGTTCTTTGCATCCTTGCGTCATAGCATCCTTCGTCATAGCATCCTTGCCTCCTTGCGTCCTTGCGTCCATTGCGTCCTTGCATCCTTGCGTCCTTGCGTCCTTTGCGTCATTGCGTCAAAGCATCCTTGCCTCCTTGCGTCCTTTGCGTCATAGCATAGCATCCTTGCCTCCTTGCATCCTTGCGTCATAGCATCCTTGCCTCCTTGCGTCCTTTGCGTCATAGCATCCTTTGCATCCTTGCGTCATAGCATCCTTGCCTCCTTGCATCCTTTGCGTCCTTGCGTCATAGCATCCTTGCCTCACTTTGTTCTTTGCATCCTTGCGTCATAGCATCCTTCGTCATAGCATCCTTGCCTCCTTGCGTCATAGCATCTTGCGTCTTGCGTCATTGCGTCAAAGCATCCTTGCCTCCTTGCGTCCTTTGCGTCATTGCGTCAAAGCATCCTTGCCTCACTTTGTTCTTTGCATCCTTGCGTCATAGCATCCTTCGTCATAGCATCCTTGCCTCCTTGCGTCATAGCATCCTTGTCTTCTTGCGTCCTTTGCGTCATTGCGTCAAAGCATCCTTGCCTCACTTTGTTCTTTGCGTCATAGCATCCTTGCCTACTTCGTCATTGCGTCATAGCATCCTTCGTGATAGCATCCTTGCCTCCTTGCGTCATAGCATCCTTGCCTCCTTGCGTCCTTTGCGTCATTGCGTCAAAGCATCCTTGCCTCCTTGCTTGCGTCCTTTGCGTCATAGCATCCTTGCCTCCTTGCATCCTTGCATCATCATTGCATCCTTGTGTCTTGCATGCTTGCGTCATAGCATCCTTGCCTCTTTGCGTCCTTGCGTCATAGCATCCTTGCCTCACTTTGTTCTTTGCATCCTTGCATCATAGCATCCTTCGTCATAGCATCCTTGCCTCCTTGCGTCATAGCATCCTTGCGTCCTTTGCGTCATTGCGTCAAAGCATCCTTGCCTCACTTTGTTCTTTGCATCCTTGCATCATAGCATCCTTCGTCATAGCATCCTTGCCTCTTGCGTCATAGCATCCTTGCGTCCTTTGCGTCATTGCGTCAAAGCATCCTTGCGTCCTCCTTGTGTCCTTGCGTCATAGCATCCTTGCCTCCTTGCATCCTTGCATCATCATCCTTGCGTACTTGCGTCATAGCATCCTTGCCTCCTTGCGTCCTTGCGTCATAGCATCCTTTGCGTCCTTGCGTAATAGCATCCTTGCCTCACTTTGTTCTTTGCATCCTTGCGTCATAGCATCCTTCGTCATAGCATCCTTGCCTCTTTGCGTCATAGCATCCTTGCCTCCTTGCGTCCTTTGCGTCATTGCGTCAAAGCATCCTTGCCTCCTTGCGTCCTTTGCGACCTTGCGTAATAGCATCCTTGCCTCCTTGCGTCCC
Organism: Actinostola sp. cb2023; assembly: GCA_033675265.1. Lineage (NCBI taxonomy): Eukaryota > Metazoa > Cnidaria > Anthozoa > Actiniaria > Actinostolidae > Actinostola > Actinostola sp. cb2023. The sequence goes on from JAUJYZ010000442.1 coordinate 21,568, forward strand.
TTGCCTCCTTGCGTCATTTGCGTCCTTGCATCATAGCATCCTTGCATGCTTGCGTCATTTGCGTCCTTGCATCATAGCATCCTTGCCTCCTTGCGTCCTTGCGTCTTGCGTCATAGCATCCTTGCCTCCTTGCATCCTTGAGTCATAGCATCCTTGCTTGATAGCATCCTTGCCTTCTTGCATCCTTTGCGTCCTTTGCGTCCTTGCGTAATAGCATCCTTGCCTCCTTGCGTCCTTTGCCTCGCGTCATTGCGTCATTTGCGTCCTTGCATCATAGCATCCTTGCATGCTTGCGTCATTTGCGTCCTTGCGTCATAGCATCCTTGCCTCTTTGCGTCCTTGCGTCATAGCATCCTTGCCTCCTTGCATCCTTGAGTCATAGCATCCTTGCGTGATAGCATCCTTGCCTTCTTGCATCCTTTGCGTCCTTTGCGTCCTTGCGTAATAGCATCCTTGCCTCCTTGCGTCCTTTGCCTCCTTGCGTCATTGCGTCATTTGCTTCCTTGCATCATAGCATCCTTGCATGCTTGCGTCATTTGCGTCCTTGCGTCATAGCATCCTTGCCTCTTTGCGTCCTTGCGTCATAGCATCCTTGCCTCCTTGCATCCTTGAGTCATAGCATCCTTGCGTGATAGCATCCTTGCCTTCTTGCATCCTTTGCGTCCTTGCGTAATAGCATCCTTGCCTCCTTGCGTCCTTTGCCTCCTTGCGTCATTGCGTCATTTGCGTCCTTGCATCATAGCATCCTTGCATGCTTGCGTCATTTGCGTCCTTGCGTCATAGCATCCTTGCCTCTTTGCGTCCTTGCGTGATAGCATCCTTGCCTTCTTGCATCCTTTGCGTCCTTTGCGTCCTTGCGTAATAGCATCCTTGCGTCCTTTGCCTCCTTGCGTCATTTGCGTCCTTGCATCATAGCATCCTTGCATGCTTGCGTCATTTGCGTCCTTGCGTCATAGCATCCTTGCCTCTTTGCGTCCTTGCGTCATAGCATCCTTGCCTCCTTGCATCATTGAGTCATAGCATCCTTGCGTCATAGCATCCTTGCCTCCTTGCGTACTTGCATCATAGCATCCTTGCCAACTTGCGTCCTTTGTGTCCTTGCGTCATAGCATCCTTGCGTCATAGCATCCTTGCCTCCTTGCATCCTTGCATCATAGCATCCTTGCGTACTTGCGTCATAGCATCCTTGCCAACTTGCGTCCTTTGTGTCATTGCGTCATAGCATCCTTGCCTCCTTGCATCCTTGCATCATAGCATCCTTGCGTACTTGCGTCATAGCATCCTTGCGTCATAGCATCCTTGCCTCCTTGCATCCTTGCATCATAGCATCCTTGCGTACTTGCGTCATAGCATCCTTGCCAACTTGCGTCCTTTGTGTCATTGCGTCATAGCATCCTTGCATCATTGAGTCATAGCATCCTTGCGTCCTTTGCGTCATTGCGTCAAAGCATCCTTGCCTCCTTGCGTCCTTCGCGTCATAGCATCCTTGCCTCCTTGCATCCTTTGCATCATTGAGTCATAGCATCCTTGCGTCATAGCATCCTTGCCTTCTTACGTCCTTTGCGTCATAGCATCCTTTCCTCCTTGCGTCATAGCGTCCTTGCGTCATAGCATCCTTGCCTCCTTGCATCCTTGAGTCATAGCATCCTTGCCTCATAGCATCCTTGTCTTCTTGCATCCTTTGCGTCCTTGCGTCATAGCATCCTTGTCTTCTTGCATCGTTTGCGTCCTTGCGTCATAGCATCCTTGCCTCCTTGCGTCATAGCATCCTTGCCTCCTTGCGTCCTTTGCGTCATTGCGTCAAAGCATCCTTGCCTCCTTGCGTCCTTTGCGTCATAGCATCCTTGCCTCCTTGCCTCCTTGCCTCCTTGCATCATAGCATCATTTGCCTCCTTGCATCATAGCATCCTTGCCTCCTTGCGTACTTGCGTCATAGCATCCTTGCCAACTTGCGTCCTTTGTGTCATTGCGTCATAGCATCCTTGCCTCCTTACATCCTTGTGTCATAGCATCCTTGCCTCCTTACGTCCTTTGCATCCTTTGCGTCATAGCATCCTTTCCTCCTTGCGTCATAGCATCCTTGCATGCTTGCGTCATTTGCGTCCTTGCGTCATAGCATCCTTGCCTCCTTGCATCCTTGTGTCATAGCATCCTTGCCTCCTTACGTCCTTTGCATCCTTTGCGTCATAGCATTCTTTCCTCCTTGCGTCATAGCGTCCTTGCGTCCTTGCGTCATAGCATCCTTGCCTCCTTGCATCCTTGAGTCATAGCATCCTTGCCTCACTTTGTTCTTTGCATCCTTGCGTCATAGCATCCTTCGTCATAGCATCCTTGCGTCATAGCATCCTTGCCTCCTTGCCTCCTTGCGTCATAGCATCCTTGCGTCATAGCATCCTTGCCTCTTTGCGTCCTTGCGTCATAGCATCCTTGCCTCCTTGCATCCTTTGCGTCCTTGCATCATAGCATCCTTGCATTCTTGCGTCCTTGAGTCATAGCATCCTTGCGTCATAGCATCCTTGCCTTCTTGCATCCTTTGCGTCCTTGCGTCATAGCATCCTTGCCTCACTTTGTTCTTTGCATCCTTGCGTCATAGCATCCTTCGTCATAGCATCCTTGCGTCATAGCATACTTGCCTCCTTGCATCCTTGAGTCATAGCATCCTTGCGTCATAGCATCCTTGCGTCATTGCATCCTTTGCGTCATAGCATCCTTGCCTCACTTTGTTCTTTGCATCCTTGCGTCATAGCATCCTTCGTCATAGCATCCTTGCATCCTTGCCTCATAGCATCCTTGCCTCCTTGCGTCCTTTGCGTCATTGCGTCAAAGCATCCTTGCGTCATAGCATCCTTCGTCATAGCATCCTTGCCTCCTTGCATCGTAGCATCCTTGCATGCTTGCGTCATTTGCATCCTTGCGTCATAGCATCCTTGCCTCTTTGCATCCTTGCATCATAGCATCCTTCGTCATAGCATCCTTGCGTCATAGCATCCTTGCCTCCTTGCATCCTTGAGTCATAGCATCCTTGTGTCATAGCATCCTTGCGTCATAGCATACTTGCCTCCTTGCATCCTTGAGTCATAGCATCCTTGCGTCATTGCATCCTTGCCTCCTTGCGTCATAGCATCTTTTTCAACTTGCGTTTGTTCTTTGCATCCTTGCATCATAGCATCCTTCGTCATATCATCCTTCGTCATAGCATCCTTGCCTGCTTGCGTCATAGTTTCCTTGCCTACTTGCGTCATTGCGTCATAGCATCCTTCGTCATAGCATCCTTGCCTCCTTGCGTCATAGCTTCCTTGTCTACTTGCGTCCTTAGCGTCCTTGCATCATAGCATCCTTGCCTCCTTGCGTCCTTTGCCTCCTTGCGTCATTGCGTCATTGCATCATTTGCGTCCTTGCATCATAGCATTCTTGCATGCTTGCGTCATTTGCGTCCTTGCGTAATAGCATCCTTGCCTCTTTGCGTCCTTGCGTCATAGCATCCTTGCCTCCTTGCATCCTTGAGTCATAGCATCCTTGCGTCATAGCATCCTTGCCTCCTTGCCTCCTTGCATCCTTGCGTCATAGCATCCTTGCCTCCTTTTGTTCTTTGCATCCTTGCGTCATAGCATCCTTCGTCATAGCATCCTTTCCTCCTTGCGTCATAGCTTCCTTGCCTACTTGCGTCCTTTGCATCCTTTCCTCCTTGCGTCCTTTGCATCCTTGCGTCATTGCGTCATTGCATCATTTGCGTCCTTGCATCATAGCATCCTTGCATGCTTGCGTCATTTGCGTCCTTGCATCATAGCATCCTTGCCTCTTTGCGTCCTTGCGTCATAGCATCCTTGACTCCTTGCATCCTTGAGTCATAGCATCCTTGCCTTCTTGCATCCTTTGCGTCCTTGCATCATAGCATCCTTGCCTCCTTTTGTTCTTTGCATCCTTGCGTCATAGCATCCTTCGTCAAAGCATCCTTGCCTCCTTGCGTCATAGCATCCTTTCCTCCTTGCGTCCTTTGCATCCTTGCGTCCTTACGTCATAGCATACTTACCTCGGTTATCCCAACTCATCAATGCACATTGGACAGTACGTAATACCAGCCCGCTACTACTCAATGATTGAAAGGTCTTGCCTCTAATATAGTAAGTTTCCATGTTCTAATGCAGGTCTTGACGATACAGCGACACAATTATTGAAAGAAGTAAACCTACCTCATTCAAAGCCAGTACCGACTTCTCCGATGTGCAATCAGAAGGTAAGGTATAATATACATGTTGAGCTTCGTCTCTACTTGTCTGACTTATCTTCTCTCACGCTTCTTCCTGGGGCCAAGTCTCCCTCGGCCTCATATAGCAAAGGTATCCCAAGGTCTGCTTGCAGGGTCTTGCCAGGTCTGCTTGCGTAACAATAGAATTCATTATCTACTATTGTCTACTCATTCTATTGTTTTGTTTCTATTGTTTTACTCTAATAGTATTGACCCAATTGGCATAGATCTTCTAAGAGCATCAGGCCTGCCCGTAATAACGAGAGTTGTTTTCAGATAAATCTACGGTAACTTTAGCTGGCTGGTGATCCAGTTCTTGTCCGTAATACCGGGGTGTCCGTAATACCGGGGTGTCCGTAAATACCGGGGTGTCCGTAATACCGGGGTGTCCGTAATACCGGGGTGTCGTAATACCGGGTGTCCGCAATACCGGGGTGTCCGTAATACCGGGGTGTCCGTAAATACCGGGGTGTCCGTAATACCGGGGTGTCCGTAATACCGGGGTGTCCGTAATACCGGGGTGTCCGTAATACCGGGGTGTCCGTAAATACCGGGGTGTCCGTAATACCGGGGTGTCCGTAATACCGGGGTGTCCGCAATACCGGGGTGTCCGCAATACCGGGGTGTCCGCAATACCGGGGTGTCCGCAATACCGGGGGGGTGTCCGCAATGTCGGGGTGTCCGCAATGCCGGGGTGTCCGCAATGCCGGGGTGTCCGTAATGCCGGGGTTTCCGTAATGCCGGGGTTTCCGTAATGCCGGGGTGTCCGTAATGCCGGGGTGTCCGTAATGCCGGGGTGTCCGTAATGCCGGGGTGTCCGTAATGCCGGGGTGTCCGTAATGCCGGGGTGTCCGTAATGCCGGGGTGTCCGTAATGCCGGGGTGTCCGTAATGCCGGGGTGTCCGTAATGCCGGGGTGTCCGTAATGCCGGGGTGTCCGTAATGCCGGGGTGTCCGTAATGCCGGGGTGTCCGTAATGCCGGGGTGTCCGTAATGCCGGGGTGTCCGTAATGCCGGGGTGTCCGTAATGCCGGGGTGTCCGTAATGCCGGGGTGTCCGTAATGCCGGGGTGTCCGTAATTCCGGGGTGTCCGTAATTCCGGGGTGTCCGTAATACCGGGGTGTCCGTAATAGCGGTGTGTCCGTAACAGCAGGGTGTCTGTTATAACGGGGTGTCCATATTACCGGGGTGTGTTGGTTGGTTGTAGATGGCTGTATTTAGGTCTAGAGATAGAGACTATTTGGTCTGTATAGATTTCTGTATAGACTGAGAAAATCTTTCCTCTTGGTCTTGAAAATGGTCCTCGACCTACTTCAAGACCTCGGGAAAGATTCCTCTAGTTATGGATGCACGCTCGCGCTAATGAATTTGATCGCGCGATAATATGAACTATGTTATATTTGTTAAGTACAGTGGAACCCGGCCTTACGGACACCCGGTTATTACGGGCATGTTGTTCTGTTCCGGCCGAATCGAAACTCATACAAATGCCTCTAAAATATACCCGTTTAATACGGACACCCGGTTAATACGGACACTGCGTCTCGTCCCGATGGTGTCCGTATTAACCGGGTTCCACTGTATTTTGAAAACTGTACTGTACAAACTTTTACAAGAACGTTTTGCCACTGTGTTAGCTACAATTGAGTTATAAAATCAATGGAGATTCGAGATATGATTATATGGACTGCGCATGCTCACCTAGTTACTAAGTTGTTTACTTTCACATTAAACGTTTACGCATGCGCGAGGTCCCTAAAGAATCCGTAGATTCGCAATTTGCTTTCAAAAACATCCAAAGATGTTCTTCCCTATTGTCTCACTAAAGGTACATTGAATAATAATGCAACAAAAACTAGCTGAAAACTAAGAATAATAGTTTGCTTTCTTCGAGAACTCGGAAAATCCTACTCCACATTCCAAAGAATATTTTAGAAGTTCGTCGTATTAAAATAGCAGCTACAGTTTAACCGCCTACGTCAGTTCTACAGTCAAAACACTTTTTAAAATATTGGTTCATGAATTCTTAATTTACAGACGGTTCAATGATTGAGTGATCAGTCTTGTGGGTTTTTATCTTATAAACTTATACATCTTCATTTATTAGCAAGATTGTAGTAAAACCTTCTTCCAAGTCGTGCATTTGGGACCCTTTGCCTGCATCGATTCTAAAGGGTTGCCTTACAACACTCCTACCTACTATCACCATAAATATAGTTTATTATTATTATTATTATTATGATTAATATTTGTTTGCATCAAAATCTGTTTACGAATTTTCGTAACTCGATTGTTTTTCAAGAGCTGCCAGTCGTTTTTGAATTCGTTGCAACTCCAGTGGAAAGCCGTACTCTGCAGCTTTGTCGAGCGCTTTGGTCGGCCATGTTCTTGAATTCTCGAAATCTTTTTGCTGAAAATAAAAGTCTGATTTCACATTAAACAACGCAGAGCAGTTATTTCACTCATTTTGTCGGCGTTCTTCGTTTCCATTTCGTGTATACAGTTCTCTGCGTATCCAGTCGATTCTTGTTGTGATTCTTGCGAGTTGAATTTCAAGTCGAGGGAAGCTAGTTTAAGCAACAAGAAATGCAGCGCCTGCAAGAAGAAATTCATCTTGGAATCATCTAGAACTTTTCTAGTCACTGAAATACATGTTTTGAGCTCGTCACTAGCATCTTTGAACGCTCTCTTTCGCTGATTCGTTGCGTCTGGTGATAAAATGTTCAAAAATTCATTCAAAATGGACGACTTCTCGTACGACACCATTTGCTTAACGTAGTTATTGAAAGAGAGTACTTCTGCTTCTTGTTCAACTGTGTGTACAGTTCTCTCTGCTTTTAGGAATTTGCTTTTTTTCCTGCGAATCACGGCACGCTTGCTTTGTAGTTGTATGTTCGCAAAGGTCTGCCATGTCGGGTCTCTGATCTCTTTCGTCAATGCTTCTGCCTCGTCTAAAAACTGCTTTGCTTCTTTGAAATGTTCCTGGAACGTCAAGGCCGACGCTTTTTCTACCTTCAACAAGATCATTTCTTCAAGATGTTGTGGTTGGAGTGCGTCTAGTCTTCGATCGATCTCTGTATAAAGTTCCCGCCACTGTCCGTCGCAACGAAAATGGTTTAACGACTCTTTCAGTTGGCAATGCATTGCTACAATACGTTTAAGCGTGTGAGCACCTACTGTAGGCATTGATCGAGGAGAACGGTAGATCACCATTCTAATGTTGGGACCGATGGCTAAAATTCCTCCATTGTTGACTGTAATATTAAAAGTTCGACCTTCCAACTCTGATGCGCGTATCATCGTCACCCCCAGTGCATTTTCTATAGTCAGACACTGTTCGTCCGTGTTGTCTGTAGAGGTGCTTTCCGCCATAATGTTGGGGGAAGAAAGAGTGCTCTATATCTCAGGCTGAGCTGGTTTGGTCTGTTCTCAGCCTGTGCTTGCAATCCTGAGCCTGCAAACACATTGTCAGCGGTTGAGCTCGCAAATACAATTTATAATCTCATATTGGACCTAATGGCCTATCAATTTACGGTATGCTCTATTTGAGTTAAACTATTCCCACCAAATCAATGGCCATTAATCGTTATTGATAAGACAACCATTAGCTTTGCTGTTCTTTCGAAAGTTTACTTTTACATACTGGCCAACAAATCCACTGCGAGCTTGGGGGAAAACCCGCACGTCTTCTGGTTTTAAAATGGATGTGTATATGCGTTGAGCACTCGCCTTATTTAGAGCAAAATATTCATTTCAACTACACGTGTGGGTGTTGGATTGATCCTATAACCTCATATGTTTTCAGAGGCCTGCCAGTAGCTCTGTGCCATCCAGTTCTGCAGTTAGTACGCCGCCGCCAGCGCCGACGATGTCTCGGTATAGGTTTGGTGCGCCAGGGACGCCTACACTGAAGGTAAACAATCATTCTCAGTCTTCCCTCGTCCCACAGGGAACCCAAAATAAGGAAACACACAATACATTTGAGATTCAAGAATTCTCATTCTCAGTCTTCCCTCGTCCCACAGGGAACCCAAAATAAGGAAACACACAATACATTTGAGATTCAAGAATTCTCATTCTCAGTCTTCCCTCGTTCCACAGGGAACCCAAAATAAGGAAACACACAATTGAGATTCACAAAGGATACAATTTCTGAATTGATGATGATTTCGAGTCCAGATGGATGGAACACACCGCTGACAAAATTATTAAACTTGTCGAATTTATGGATGACGCGTTTACTGCGCACATCCCATAATACTCCATCGTTGAGCACGAGGTCATCGGTGGGGTTGAAACAAGCGACGTTTTTCGAGTAGTGATTTGCGCTGGAAGGAAGCCCTCTGCTTCACCAGAATCGTTTCCAGTCTCTTCTCTTATAGCTTGCAAGGTTTCATTGGAAGGGTGGAAGAAAAGAACGAAGCGATGTTAGACTCCTTCCATCTATTCTGCTTCCAATATTCCTCTATGCGTTCTTATGTGATGACTGTAGGTGTTCCTCGCGCAACTGAGGAGAGACTTGCAACGAGTTTCTCCACCCCTCCATCCTCTACACGCTCCCGTCTCCATCTTCTCCCTTCCCCTCCCCTCTTCTCTCCTACTCTTTCTCAATTCTAGTTAAACAGGAAAATGCTGATGTTCACTTTGTTTGTTTAGCGTTTGTTACCAGATATGATGTCGTCCAGTACAGCATCTTCTCACCCACCGCCGACTTTGGATGCTATTGTCACGTGGTTTCTGCGCCAACAGCATGCGCAGTGTAGCAACCCAGTGTCTGTCTGTCCGCCGTTCTCGCTGTTCAGGTACGCAATAATAATAAAGGACTTTTTACCTTTCAGTTGGAAAACATTCAGAACCATTATCGTTGAAGAGTGTCCTTGAAAACGGCTTGTCTGGTTGGAAAATAGTCAGACGTCAATCAAATATGGGCGTGTCCAGACTTTAGCCAATCATAGCAAAGCTAGTTTGATTGATGGTTGTCTGGACTGAAGTATTCAGGGTCGCACTTCAATGATAATGGTTGTAATTAGCACAGTTGATGTTGGTGAGTCGATGCATGGATAAGATTGCGAAGTTGAAGATGACGTTAGTGGTGGATGGTGATGGTAGTGATGATGGTGCGGATGATAGCGATGATGGTGCGGATGATAGCGAAGATGGTGCTGATGATATCGATGATGGTGCTGATGATGGTCATATTGTGATGATAGCGATGATGGTGCTGATGATGGTCATATTGTGATGATAGCGATGATGGTGCTGATGATGGTCATATTGTGATGATAGCGACGATGGTGCTGATGATGGTCATATTGTGATAGCGATGATGGTGCTGATGATGGTCATATTGTGATGATAGCGTTGTGATGATAGCGATGATGGTGCTGATGATGGTCATATTGTGATGATAGCGATGATGGTGCTGATGATGGTCATATTGTGATGATAGCGATGATGGTGCTGATGATGGTCATATTGTGATGATAGCGATGATGGTGCTGATGATGGTCATATTGTGATGATAGCGATGATGGTGCTGATGATGGTCATATTGTGATGATAGCGATGATGGTGCTGCTGATGGTCATGGTTCTGATGTTGTTGGTTATGATGATTCAACTGTAAGTCTCCCATCTTTATGATCTTAGACCTCACAAGTGTCCAGAGGCAAAGTTCAAAAACTACGCCCCAACAAACATCACAACTCGGCTGACAAGACGTGAGGTAGGCGAAGGCAAATAGCTGGCACGACAATCACTGTTGTTTCTATGTATAAAATCATTGAATCATTGTACTTCCTTTCTTGTCCTATTGTCTTGCCTTGCCTTGTTTTGTCTCGTCTTGTCTCGTCTCGTCTCGTCATTTTTCTTTCTTTTTTTCCTTGTTTTTTAATACATCTCCTTTTTCTTTTTCCATTTTCTTTCTTTTCATTTATTCTTTTTCTATTTTCTCTTTCTTTTTTTTTTTTTTTTTTTTACTTCTCCTTTTTCTTTTTTTCTTTTTTTCTTTTCTTTTCTTTTCTTTTCTTTTTTTCTTTTTTTCTTGTTTTCTTTTCTTTACTTTTCTTTTCTTTTTTTTTCTTTTCTTTTCTTTTCTTTTCTTTGTAATCATATCTTATCTCTCAGGTACAACCCCGACACGGTGGCTTTAATGGAGTAAGAAACAGTCGAAAGTTCGTCTACAGCCGGTACGTACATTCTTCGAACAGTATTCGTAAAGGGAATGAATGAGTACCAGCAATGTTGAGAGTGAGAAAGAAGCGAGTGAGCAGAAAAATAAAAGATCTAGTTAAAGTAAAGTTAATCTGCTGTCGGACTAGAAAGTCAAATACCAACGAGACATGCAATACTGCGGGTACGTCTTGCGGGACGCGCACAGGGAGCCCAACATAATACGTATTGCGCGCGTGCGCTCTACCACAGGAAACCCATACAAAAAAGACGCGCGCAAACAAATATATTTTTATCTATTATAGTTAAGTAGCCTCCGAAGCAATGGTTGGACTGTCTCTAATATGCACAATGTCAGCTTGTTTTTCCTCTGCAATTTGTTGTGCACAATATTACAGCAGTAGGATTGCAATGCGCTTCAATAAGTTTGGTCACAACAATCGCAGCGTGTACCAGCAATATTGCGAGCAATGTTCAATGTTGCATCGTGTGTGTATGTACCTTTAGCCTTGCTGCAACAATCTATAAAAGTTGTTAAGACACTTAATATGTCTGTGTTGTTACTTAATGGATCCTATGCTTTTTGATGTGTCAGGTTCCGTCCGCTTCGTGGGATACGAGACACGGAAGAAAACAGTGTTTTTACTTGTTCATGTTTTCTGGTAGGTGTTATGTTGTATGAGCAGAAACGACTCAATATCGTCGTAGTTTCACCAGGGGGAGGGGGAGGGAGGTTAAGCAGTGCAACATTGCGCGCAATTGTTGGTAATACTGCGCGCGATTTCTTTATTTCTTTACTCATCGCATTGTAATGGATTGCTACTCAGTACCTTGTGTATCTGTCATGTGTTAACCTTCTTTAAATAAAGTTGTTGTATTGTATTGTAATGGATTGCTACTCAGTACCTTGTGTATCTGTCATGTGCTAACCTTCTTTAAATAAAGTTGTTGTATTGTATTGTAATGGTACTCTTTGGCTGTGTTTACACGGTACCGGACGAATTCGAGACTGGTATAAATTTGTACTGAAACAGGCCACCGCATTTACGGCTCGGGACCATCATCCATAAGTAGCACTGTCTATGTGAACAGCCCGTTTCTCGAAAGCCCCAAAAGCTTATCGGGCCCGAAAAGGGTTTCTTTAAAAATCTATATCTTCAAAACAAAGTAGTTTCCAGACATGAAACTCTGCAGGAAGGGAAAGTTTGTTCATATTAAAAACATGTCAAAAGAACAGCTTTGTAGAGTAAGTGTCTCAGATTTCTGGGATGTCTTTTCGGGCCCGTAAAGTTATCGCGTCTTTCGAGAAACTGGTTAATGTTTGTATTGTGATTTCTTTAGCCTGACGGTAACACTATTGTGGTTGGGACTCGAAATGGAGAGCTGAAAGCCTACAATGTCTACACAGGAGAGGTAATGATAGACATCGTATCCCTCTATTATATTATTATATTACTGATATGATAATAATTATATATGAATTTAAATAGAATTGTATATGAATTTTGATACTGATGATGATTCTGATGATTGATGATGGTAATTGTGAGTGTTGATGATGATGATTGTAAGATGATGATGATTTATGATGAATATGATTCTGATGATGATAATAATTGCGATAGTGATGGTGATGACAATTGTAGAGATGATGGTGATGAATATGATGATTCTGATGATGGCAACTGCTATAGCGATGATGATGATGATGATTGTAAGATGATGGCGGTGAATATGATGACGATGATTCTGATGATATGTAATTGCTATAGTGATGATGATGATGATGATTGTAGAGAAGATGGTGATGAATATGATTCTGATGATGATGATGATGATGATGATTCTGATGATGTAGGAGTGTAAATTTATCCTTTCAGGAAGAAGCTACTTACACGTGCAATAACGCAGCTATTTCAATGTGTCAACCTTCACAAGTAAGTTCGCTGTCTTCATATCTGTCTCACTGTCTTCTACTGCCGTCTTATTTCTCTGTGTTTGTATCTCTGTGCCCTGTGCCCGTACAATTTGTCTGATTCTCCGGATGCCCTAGTCCACCTCTATCTCTGTGTGTGTGTCCGCCTGTGTACATGTCTGTCTGTGTGTGTGTGCATACTAGAGTGGTTTTCGTATGAGTGGGAAACCTGCGGTACGGAGTTACGATCACGGTACGGAATCGAAGACATTGTATTCAACCAATCACAGCGTGCAAAATCATCGCTCAACCAATCAGAATGCTTGGACACGGTCACCGCACGGCACGAACTGTACCGTAACTACTTCCCACTACTTCCAACGAAAACGACTCTATTTTGCGCGCAATATTTCTGGCAGTATGATCCAGCATTTGTCCCCTCCGGAATTTGTTATACGCCAACTTTGACTACATACAATGCGATCCTACTTCAAAATTGTTCGCAAGAAATTTGGCGGACATACGTTGCAATCACGGGTGATGCTGTGCGCAATGTTTTACCGTGTGTTCGAGTCTTCTATTTATGTATGATGAGTGTTCTTGCTAAATCATTTTTGTCGTTCTTAGAATCGAGACTTCATTCTCACGTCTTCGCCCTTTGGAGTACCTCAGTGTGCGCTGTGGAGTTTCGGCGAGTTTTTTGAAATGAAGTAAGGTGTTCGTGAATGACTAGTTTGTGAAATACTCATCATTTAACATTCAGCAGGCATGTTAGTTCTTACAGAGCGAGGGTGGTCGAGTCGTGACAGCACTTACCGAGCGCTCGCCGAGCACTCACCGAGTACTCACCGTCGTGTAGCCTTGTTCGCCGATTCACGGACCGGGCACTTCATGGGAGTTCTAAATCTAAATCTGAGTTTGTCAGTTCGTTCTCTCTCTCGCACGCCATCTTTGATTCTGTCCATCCAAACAATTCATAGATGCTTTGCACTTTCACTTTAAAGTCGAATCGTTATTTTCCACAGGCACCAGTTCCTGATGGACTACTATGTTCGCTTTAGTAATTTATCTGAAGAACGAGTCATTGGAACCGACGAAGACCAGGCACATGTGAGTTGAGTAGTTTAGAGGTTTTGTTCGTTATTTCTTTAACGTTTTCTCTCTGTTACTCAGTATCGTTTGTATGTAGTTAGAACACACAGCCCATGTATTTCTTCTCAGGCTTTCAGTTTGGTGTGTATGTGCGCGTCTTTTTGTTGGGCTTCCTGTGGTAGAATGCTCGGGTTAATATTGGACTCCCTGTGGAGTCCTTGCACGCTCTACCACAGGAAGCCCGCCACTTAAAACGACGCGCGCACAATATAATTTTGGGCTCCCTGTGCCCAAACTCCTCCCTTTCTTCAATTTTCAGAAACAAACTTGTTTGCAAGTTTCTACATCGTAGATGATCTTCTAGAATTGCAGTTACAATTCCGACTCATCGACTCTATCTCATCTATTCATCCATTTCCCATTCTTAATTGACATTTTGTTCTTTTCCCATCTAGATGTACGACACTGCAACTGGTCAGTTAATGTTAACCTTCGCCGATCCTTCCAGCGCAAATCACTACTCGAAAAACGTCGCTTGTTTCAATCCCACCGATGACCTCGTGCTCAACGATGGAGTATTATGGGATGTGCGCAGTAAACGCGTCATCCATAAATTCGACAAGTTTAATAATTTTGTCAGCGGTGTGTTCCATCCATCTGGACTCGAAATCATCATCAATTCAGAAATTGTATCCTTTGTGAATCTCAATTGTGTGTTTCCTTATTTTGGGTTCCCTGTGGGACGAGGGAAGACTGAGAATGAGAATTGTCTGTTTCCTTATTTTGGGTTCCCTGTGGGACGAGGGAAGACTGAGAACGAGAATTCTTGAATCTCAAATGCATTGTCTGTTTCCTTATTTTGGGTTCCCTGTGGGACGAGGGAAGACTGAGAACGAGAAATCTTGAATCTCAAATGCATTGTGTGTTTCCTTATTTTGGGTTTCCTGTGGGACGAGGGTATTCATGTTATCTCCTTGACGACTGGTTCAGTGGGACGTTCGCTCGTTTCATCTTCTCGACACATGTCCGTCTCTTGACCAATGTCAAGTGGTCTTCAACAACAGTGGTGACGTCATTTACGGGAGTAAGTGAAAACACGTGACTGGAATTGAACCTCGCTAAGCGACCGTTTTCTATATCATTTTTCTCTCTACTTTGATCGAGTCAAACTAATTATTACCTCTCAAAAACAGCCACCACACCAACGCATGCAACGGCAATCATTTGTAACGCGAACCATGCACAAGTTCAGTGATGAGGGGGGCGACGATAACCTAATTATGTCACGTGATTTGTTGCAGTTAAACATGTTCCTGATTCCGAGGAGAACCTGATGTCGCAAAGAATTCTGGGACCCTTTGAGTCGTCGTTCCGAACATTCGATGCCACAGACTACCAGCCTATCGGTATGCATACAGTCTGCTTTACTGACAAGAAAAGGTGGCGGATCAGTACATTGTACCACAATCCTTTGCGCGCTTAAACCGCTATCCTTCAAAATTTGCAAGTGTGAAGCTGTTGCCTGCTTTATTTATGTGAACTTATCAGACAGTTTGTAGATGCGAGTAGTGGAGTGCAAACACTAAAACCATGAAACAACTTAGTAAATCAATAGTACTAAATAGTACAAAATCCTTTGTTTTCCATTGTTTAATTGGTGCTATTTTGTACTATTTAGTTAGTACTTTTTCATGGATATGTTGTATGCACTTTACTGATTTAGGTTCGCAGAGGATTGTGGTACAGTGTACAGTCGCCATCTTTCTCTGTGCATAGAAATGGACTGGTAATGAAGATGATGAAGATGATGGCCATCGATAGTCATCGATAGTCACGATTATTATTATTATTATTATTATTATTATTATTATTATTATTATTATTATTATTATTATTATTATTATTATTATTATTATTATTATTATTACGATGATGATAACGACGGCGACGGCTCCTGCTGCTGCTGCTGCTGCTGCTGCTGCTGCTGCTGCTGCTGCTGCTGCTGCTGCTGCTGTTATTGTTGTTGTTTATTGTTATTGTTATTATTATTATTATTATTATTATTATTATTATTATTATTATTATTATGTGGTTGATAGACAATTTGACAGTTCTGTTCAGTGATCACGAACAGGGATGCCAAGTTGAGGTTGGCTTAAGGTGGTTCCCGCATAATGATGGACCGGTTTGCCGTATTTTTTTAACTCGCTCGCTCCGCGTCAATATTGCTTGGATTTTTATTGTGCTTAACACAATTACTAATTCAACTATTCTGCCTTTGGACGGTGTATTCAAAATTATCATTGTAAGCCGTGTTTGTGAATGCCAGCCGATATTCAAACGACACTATTTTCACTAAAACTGCTGTCAAGCGTTTTTCCCTCGTACGATTTTTTTTAAACTTCGTGAATGGCCTTTTGAGGTCCATAGTGATGTTCTGACGAGGTAAGAAGGAAATTGATCGAGCCGAAGTCACGTAACAACCGAAAGGTCCAAATTTTGACAACAAAAATATGAACTGGTGATTTCGGCTCGATCAATTTTCTTCTTACCTCGTCAGAACATTACTAGGGACCTCAAAAGGCCATTCACGAAGTTTAACAAAAAATCGTACGAGGGAGAAACGCTTGGCAGCAGTTTTAGTGAAAATAGTGTCGTTTGAATATCGGCTGGCATTCACAAACACGGCTTACAATGATAATTTTGAATACACCGTCCAAAGGCAGAATAGTTGAATTAGTATTTGTGTTAAGCACAATAAAATCCAAGCAATATTGACGCGGAGCGAGCGAGTTAAAAAATACGGCAAACCGGTCATTCATTATGCGGGAACCACCTTAACTGCGCATAATTGTAAAACTGAACAGGCCCCGGTTGCACGAAAGGTGAATAGCGATCCACCGGATAAGTCCTATCCAACGGATAAAATTTATTGGATAACTGCATCATTTTTATCCGTTGGATAAGACTTATCCGGTGGATAGGGCTATTCACCTTTCGTGCAACCGGGGCCAGAACTGTCAAATGGTCTATTATTTATTTATTTATTTATTTATTAATTAAGTTATTTATTTGTTTATTTATTTATTTTAAGCGACGATCGACGTCAAGAAAACTATATTCGACCTTGCCACTGATCCCATGGATAGCCTGGTGGCTGTGATAGAGGTACATGAGTGCATGTCATACTACAATTCACTATGGACCGTTTTGTTGGTGTTACTTTAGGGTGCTTTATACCGGTATATCCTCGTTTTGCCCAGAGAAGGTAATCGGTACGACTATCATTTCGTGTTGTCTATTTCAGAACCAAACAAGCACCGAAGAAAGTATCTGTCGACTTTACGAAGTGGGTCGTTCACGAAGATTTGACGCCGACGAAGAGGTACGATTGTTTATCGAAGTAATTGATAAAGATTTAGTGGTAGTGGTGTGCTGATGATGTTGATGACAATGATGGAGGTAGTGAGGATGACGAAAGACATAAGAGATGATGATGATGATAATAATGATGATGATAATGATGGAGGTAGTGAGGATATCGATAATAATAATAATAATAACCTTTATTAACGTGTCAAATTACCTAACTTACACAAGTGTAAACTAATTGAGGACACCTATCTA
The DNA here is from genome assembly GCA_033675265.1 of Actinostola sp. cb2023. Taxonomy (NCBI): domain Eukaryota; kingdom Metazoa; phylum Cnidaria; class Anthozoa; order Actiniaria; family Actinostolidae; genus Actinostola; species Actinostola sp. cb2023. The sequence continues at coordinate 38,617 of JAUJYZ010000442.1, forward strand.
CCTAAAATCTACACCCATACCCATACCATATATCTTGTATTCAGCGCTCAGAACTTTCGCTATGAGCGCTTTATAAATATTTATTATTATTATTATTACCCAAACCCAAAGCCCCACCTAATTTCCCCAACCCTTCCCCCCTTATTTACGATAGACATAAGAGATGATGATGATGACAATGATAATAATGATGATGATGATGATGATGATGATGTTTTCAGTTTATGATACAAAACAATGCATCCGGACGAAGTTTAGCAAATGATGTTCAGTGCGTCTTTTCTTCTGCCAGTCTTCATACGAGACGAACTCGGAGATGCACTAAAAATATTTGCCCGGGATGTGGTTTCCATTCGTCAAATTATTGAACCCAAAGCCCTTGGAATGCTTGTTGAATTGATAGTCTAATAGACCTTTTTACCGATACGGCGGCCATCTTGAATTATGGAGAAATTATGGGATGCCCAGGGTGCAAGCTACACAAATGTAGTAACCATTTGGCCATGAAAAACTACGAAAACCTAATTTAAAGCAATGAATTTGTACAAAATTATACAACAATACACAACACATGTAGATATTAAGTCATACAACACTATGGCTAGTGACATAGAAAAATAATATATTGACGCGACTCCACTCTACAGTTTTTGGGTCATTTGCACCCTGAGCATCCCATAATGTTTTAGCCAAAACAATGGAATCCAAAATGGCCGCCGTATCGGTAAAAAGGTCTATTAATTGACCTCTTTAGTTTCGTATGCAAATTGCCCATTTCAAACCATGTGATGTAAACATGGTGTTCTCTGAAGAATTAGTCCTTTCAATATGAACGAATAAATTTCAGAAATATAAAGGAACAATTGTCCAGAGAATATCATGTTTACATCACATGGTTTGAAATGGGCAATTTGCATACAAGCTAAAGAGGTCTATTGACCATGTCCCAGTATCTCCTTCTCATTTCTATTTCTCATTTCCATTCGCTTATCACAAAGGACTCGGAAGAAGAAGGTGAAGAACAGGACGATGATGACGATGATGATGACGACGATGATGACGACGACGACGATGACGAAGGTGATGACGTAGAAATCTTAGATCACGAATACGAATCAGATGAAGATGATGACATCATGATGTTCTGAATCCACTACGTCATATCGTCACGTGTCACGCTGGCAGCTCCGTCACAGCTCTATAATTAGTTGATATTTTAAAATATCGACGCCAAAAGAAATATATATATATTTCGAACAACTGAAAAATTGACTTACTATATTATGTAAATTAAAATCATTTCTGAGATTACGTCGGTTTTAATTGTTTTTGACGATAGCGTGGCTTTCATCTAAAACCCGTGAAACAGAAACTCAGTTTGACAGTAGACAGTGTAATATTTAGTCAAATGAAAACAAAAGAACACAATGGAATTAGAGTATATTAATGTGTATTACACTAATATCTATTTCGCGGGTCTAGCAGGGCCGTAACACAGAACAGGGGCAGGGGGGGGCAGTTGCTTCCCCCCCCCCCCCCCCCCACCCTGGCAGGGCGAAAACGATACCAAAAAGTACTGAGAACTGTACTATTTTTTTTTGCTTTTTTTGCTGTTATATACGTACTGCCCCCCCCCCCCCCCCCCCGGGATTTTGGGTTATGTACGGCCCTGCTATGAAGAGTCCTTTGGTACCGAAACAACTCGAAACAAATAACGGAAACAACCCGAAGCCCGAAAAATCATTGACAAGTTTGTGTGTCCTAACTACATGTAGTAGATTCGTTTGAAATACGGTAAACGTTTGTAATTGCAATAACTATAGACATGGGAATTGGTTTTAAATTGTATCTTCAGTCTTTCTTCCTTCTTCTTTTCTATCTTTATTTCTATTTTTTTCTTGTTTTGTTTTTGTACGGAATGTCTTTCTATTATATTTTCGGTCAGCGGTATAACATATGACTAGCGCCCAAGCCTCTCTCCAAATACAATTTTTCCTGAGTCATCCTCGCATTGTGTTTCTTTTCTTGAAACGTTGAACAACGTAATTTTAGTGGGAAAAATAGACGAACTTTTTACTATGGAAATCGAGACATTCACTCCTGCATTGAAGTCGATCTGTGTAGCAGCCAATGGAGCGTTTGTTGGAGCATCTCTCTACCTCCTATCGGTAGAGTTTCCCTCGCTAGATGAGCATTCTTATGGATGTGTTCTGAAGATCCTTCGACTAAATCACAGGAATCACTCAAGAATGCAAAAAGGACTGGCTATGTTCAGTGGGTTGTCAGGCATCACGCTTTATTTCATTAATAAAGAGAAGAATTTCCCATTCCTTTTGGCCGGTTCGATCATGCTTTCTACAGTTCCTTTCACTTGCCTCGCCATTACTCCCACTGCCGAAGCTCTCATTAAACCTGGTGTCAAAGACGAGATGGAAGAGAAGGAAATCAGAGGGAAGGTCAACACACTACGTAGGCTTTTGAGCATCCGATGTTTGGCTTCAATTACAGCTTTTGGATGTCTGGTTTATCATCTAACTGCTTGAAGGGGGACTTCAAGAAACTGTTCCAGTGGTGAAGAAGAATATTGACTGCATGAGATGTGCAAACATTCCATCTAACTTTTTGAAATATTTAGTGTAGTTAATATAATTCTTGAAAATATAATATTTGAAAAGAGCACACCAAAATTAGCAAAAGTAGAAATTTTGAAGTAATTTCGATGAATAGAGCGAAAGTTATGGGCGACTGAAGTTGGCTTTTTTCTTAAGATACGTTTCTTAAGAAAAAAGCCAACTTCGGTTGCTCATAACTTTCGCTCTATTCGTCGAAATTACTTCAAAATTTCAATTTTTGCTAACTTTGGTGTGCTCTTTTCAAATATTATATTTTCAAGAATATTATTTTTTTGTTTTTGTTGGATTAAACTTTAAAATGTCACGCAACACCTGCAAACTCCCCAACCTGATAAACTGCTACATAGTGTTATTCAGAGACCTCCCCACTATCTATATATCTATTGAGATACAGTTCACCCTATTAAAAAATCAACCCAGCAAATATTAAGTTTCATGTTAATTTTATCATCCAATAATAACTGGAGTGTGTATGTAATATTTACAAAGCTTATTTCCATTCACTGAATTAAGGGTAAGGCTGACAAATGCGTCCTGCGTCAAGGAGTACAAAGGTGTCTAAACAACTAGATTCAACACAAAATGGACTGATTAGGCTGATAAATCTGTATCCAATTTACAGATCACTGCTATATTGGTTATGATTTCTATAGTATTTCCTGATGAATTACTTCATTTAAAATGAATTTGATTGAGGTATACCAAAGTTACTTTGAAAATGCAATATTTTAACAATGTTTTATAACATTATATTACTTGGCCTGAATTACTGATATTTGATATCATTTGTTTTGCAATGTTCAGACTAGACATGAATGCTGAGGGTCAACATGACAAGCAAACCAAACATTGCTGTATGCATGTTTATAACTGCGGCATGGGAGGGCGCTGTTGTGCAATATCTTGCTGTTTCTTTCTTCATGCATTTATTGGATTCATCATAGCTCCTGGAAAAAGAAACAAATGAACTTGAAAGCAACAGCAGTGTAAAGTATAGCCTGCATTGCGAGTATTCCTCATTTGGGATCTTTATCCACAGTTCTCTCCCTAAAGGGTAGTGCTTGCAAAGTGTGCATCAATATATGAATGAAAATAAGAACAAGATGATAGTGATGATGATGATGAATAATGATGATGATGAATAATGACAAAGATGACTAATGACAAAGATGACTAATGAATGGCATGTGGCCTAGCTAGCTTGATGACAATAGTCTGGTAAAACCTGTGATGATATGGCAGGTGTTCGAATGATAGTGATGGCATATGATGATGATTACAGACAATTTGCTGATCAATACTAATTACTTGGGCAGGCTGAGTTGAAATTCTTACCGACACAAATCGCCAAATGGGTACCATGGCGCATGCATTCTGTGCCACTTAGGAAACCAAAGGCTCATTGCTGAAGCCTGCCAAGTGTTTACTAGCCTGTGTAGCAATGCAAGCGTTTTATGGCCGTGTGGAACATTTTTTTTACCTGTAGATTGCTTCACTGTCTTTCGGTGTTTTGTGCAAATCTGTCCTGAAGCCCTTACTGCATTTGTACGACGTCTCATTTGTGATTGCTCTGGCATAGCATGGCAGTCTGTCTCGGATTGCAGGGGCAATATTGGACCAAGTAGCTGTGATGTTGTTGGACTTGGAGCAGTAGAATTCCATAGCCTGGAACTGCTTCATCGCAATAGTGACAAGCTGTTTGATCATTTTCTCATTCACTTTGGGATAGCACTCTTTGGACAGTGTAGTTAGACAGTTGTGTACCTTGTTCAATTCAACACTGGAATGTGAAGAATTTATAATGTCAAATCCATGCTCATCAGAAACACTAATGTTAAATTTATATAAATCATATTTTTTAATAAGTCCCCCCAACCTAGCTTTTTAGAATTAATTTACAGGGTTAATCTAATCAATCTAGGCAAAGGTTTAAAACTTTTCAATTTCAAATATAATTTTAGCAACTAGCAGATATATGTACAATCTTGTGCATATACACATATTTTGAAATGGAAACTTCATTCAAGCATAAATCTGTACAATCTTGTGCACACATATTTTGAAATGGAAACTTTAAGCAACATTACTTCTACCTGCAGTTAACATTGGCATTTTTAGCCATGGCATCAACGAAAGCTTTCTCGCATTTCTGTACTTCTGTATGTTGGTGCTCTTCTGAACACGCTCCATTAACTCCATCGAAGTGAGCTACTATAACAACAACAACAAAATTACTTTGTGCTCAAAACTACATATCATTCTTGGACTTCTTGAGCAACAATTGAATAGATTGAAATCCTGGTTTGAATTAAAAGTTTCAAAAGGTTTTGTGCAAAGAAAACAGACCACTTGGTGATCGACTCGCGATTTTTGCATGAGCTAAAATATGGTATAAAGACTTATTGACACTGCAACAAGGATTGACATGCATAAAACTAGTACTAGTCTACATATACTGCAACATTCTCGAGAATGATACTGCACCTACCAATGCAAATAATCAACAACACAACAAGAAGTAATTTGGAAGACATTCTTGTCAGGTGTCACAACGTAACGCTGTCTGTCACGCATGAACAACGGCTATGAATACGAAGTGGGGTGGGGTGGAGTTACTTTGGTCTTGTAGATTAAAAATTGTAATTTTACAAATTTTTTATTATCCTTGCTATACAGTAGGCGAAATTATAAAAAACATATTTGTTCTAATGATCGTATTTGCATTATCTTTACTTCAGAAGCATTTTTTATTTGTTAAAGTTCGTAAATATGTACATGGGGGGAGGGCCTAGTAAGATTTTTGGTCACATAGCAACAAGTGGTTGAGGACGCAGTCGAAGGTTGAGTTTGAAAACAAGAAAAAAGCTTATTTCTTGGGGGTGGTAGTTTCTAATTGATACACACCGGTGAAGTACTAACTGAGGAACACCTCGTATCTATTATACTTGGATTGCAAGCGGAGAAATGATTGATTTGTGAGCTAAAGATGACTTCAAACTGAAACAAGACGAGCAAGAACGTCATGAAAGCTGCACTCGAAAGTTCTTGGACATCGATCTGGTTTTCTTCTTCAATATACACTTGAACACTGCATGCTGCTTCGAGAGACTTACAAGACAGCGAGAAACTAGGAGTCAACTCCAATACAATCAAAACATGTTTGAACCACTGTTTACGATTTGCAGAAGAATTGTTTTAAAGTTTGACTTTAATTAAACACGACTATTTGCTTTTGGTGACAGTACAGGAATTAACCGATCAACTACTGCAGTGTCTTTAGTAAGTTCCTCAGTCTAAAATAGCTCATATATAAAAAGATTATGAGTTAGAGAGGAAGGTAATAGAGCACATGTAGCTTATTGATAACTTATAAACAGTTCTAATTTGACATTTGGCGGGCTTTTCAAATATTCTATGATTCGAAATGTGAAGTGCTACTGTTACCACCCGTCAGGCTCCGTTAATAACTCGTATTTTAACTATGGATAATCCAAATGTCTTTGAGGACAATATGGAAGAAAGAGAAGCCATGAATTCTTTTCCCAAGGAAGCTTTACTCGAGTTGGATGGAGAAGATCAGAGAACCCTTTGGAAACTAAAGATGGCAGGCCAGATGACGAAATGTCTGGCAGTAGTGGTACTTTGGCATTCAGTGATGAGGATTACGAGGGAATGAACAAGGCAAAGAGTTCATATTATCACATTCCTTATGGATTTCAAAGCATTGGATGTTATAAACATGCATCAAAGAATTGTGAAATTGGTGGAGGTAAACATGAGTTTATCCTGGATGAATAATAATATATAATAATATTATTTTATTTATGAACTTGGGGGGGGGGGGGGAGGGAGGCAAATAAGCAAGATTAGATCAAATACAATGTAGAATATAAAACATATAGAATGGCTCCTTGTATTTATATATCATGCTAATATTGACATGTTCTTGTTTTGTACAGTGACCTTCAATTATCGATTCAGACAGTTTGTTATTCTTGACTCCAGAGGAATAACTAGCTGGTCCCATGAAAGTGTTTTATAGTACAGGTATGATATATGATGATGGCCCTATATGATGATGATAATTAGTGATGATGATGATAATAGTAATGTAATGATGATGATGATGATGGCCCTATATGATGATGATAATTAGTGATGATGATGATAGTAATGATGACGATGATGATGGCCCTATATGATGATGATAATTAGTGATGATGATAATAGTAATGATGATGATGATGATGGCCCTATATGATGATGATAATTAGTGTGATGATGATAATAGTAATGATGATGACGATGATGGCCCTATATGATGATGATAATTAGTGATGATGATGATGATAGTGATGATGATGGCCCTATATGATGATGATAATTAGTGATGATAATAGTAATGATGATGATGGCCCTATATGATGATGATAATTAGTGATGATGATGATGATAGTAATGATGATGATGATGGCCCTATATGATGATGATAATTAGTGATGATGATGATAATAGTGATGATGATGATGATGGCCCTATATGATGATGATAATTAGTGATGATGGTGATAGTAATGATGATGATGATGATGGCCCTATATGATGATGATAATTAGTGATGATAATAGTAATGATGATGATAATTAGTGATGATGATGATGATAGTAATGATGATGATGATGGCCCTATATGATGATGATAATTAGTGATGATGATAATAGTGATGATGATGATGATGGCCCTATATGATGATGATAATTAGTGATGATGATGATGATAGTAATGATGATGATGGCCCTATATGATGATGATAATTAGTGATGATGATAATAGTGATGATGATGATCATGGCCCTATATGATGATGATAATTAGTGATGATGATGATGATAGTAATGATGATGATGATGATGATGGCCCTATATGATGATGATAATTAGTGATGATGATAATAGTAATAATGATGATGGCCTTATATGATGATGATAATTAGTGATGATGATGATAATAGTAATGATGATGATGGCCCTATATGATGATGATAATTAGTGATGATGATGATAATAGTAATGATGATGATGATGATGGCCCTATATGATGATGATAATTAGTGATGATGATGATAATAGTAATGATGATGATGATGATGGTCCTATATGATGATGATAATTAGTGATGATGATGATAATAGTAATGATGATGATGATGATGATGGCCCTATATGATGATGATAATTAGTGATGATGATGATAATAGTAATGATGATGATGATGATGGCCCTATACATTTGTATGATGATGATAATTAGTGATGATGATGATGGCCCTATATGATGATGATAATTAGTGATGATGATGATAATAGTAATGATGATGATAATGATGGCCCTATATGATGATGATAATTAGTGATGATGATGATAATAGTGATGATGATGATGATGGCCCTATATGATGATGATAATTAGTGATGATGATGATAATAGTAATGATGATGATGATGATGATGGCCCTATATGATGATGATAATTAGTGATGATGATGATAATAGTAATGATGATGATGATGATGGCCCTATATGATGATGATAATTAGTGATGATGATGATAATAGTAATGATGGTGATGATGATGGCCCTATATGATGATGATAATTAGTGATGATGATAATAGTAATGATGATGATGATGATGGCCCTATATGATGATGATAATTAGTGATGATGATAATAGTAATGATGATGATGATGATGGCCCTATATGATGATGATGATAATTAGTGATGATGATAATAGTAATGATGATGATGATGATGGCCCTATATGATGATGATAATTAGTGATGATGATGATAATAGTAATGATGATGATGATGATGGCCCTATATGATGATGATAATTAGTGATGATGATAATAGTAATGATGATGATGATGATGGCCCTATATGATGATGATAATTAGTGATGATGATAATAGTAATGATGATGATGATGATGGCCCTATATGATGATGATAATTAGTGATGATGATGATAATAGTAATGATGGTGATGATGATGGCCCTTGGGGTGGTTAATAATGAAAATAATAGTGATGATGATGATAATAGTCATGACGCTGGTAATGATGATAATGATGATGGCCTTCGGGTGGTTATGATGGTAATTATGATGATGATGACGACAATGATGTATGATGACACATGGGTCAGTTTGATTTCAATTATTAACCATTGCATAAATCATGGTTATAATATAATTTTTCTCTCTTTCAGTCACTAGACATCTCAATTACCCAGCATACCAATTCAATGTTCTAAGGATGATCATATTTTCAAGAAAATTCAATGTTTATTTTGCTCTGTCAAAAGATTATGCCCTAAAAGTAAGTTGGTACACATGTAGACTGCCCCTCCCACCTTCCCTGTCCCCCTTCCATGTGAGAGCCTGGCTACGCAGGTTGATACACAGGCAGCCCAGCCATTTCTTTTGAGGCTATTATTAAAAATAAATTATATGCACACTGCTGTTTTGATGGGCTTCCTGTGGTAGAGCACACGCATAAGTTATTATATTGGGTTCCCTGTGTTCTTACGCACGGAATTGCATGCGTTTTTCCCGTTATGTTCAATCGCAAACGATTGATGGAGTATATTTGGTTGAATTTCAGGTGTTTAATCTCAACTTCCATGAAGTAGTATCTGTTTCTGCAGAGATGCATTCAGTGTTGTGCATGGTGTTTAACCCTGGTAGGAACGAACTTATTACAGGTGGTACTGGAGGAATGAAGGTATATCCACAGGCAACCCAAACCATTATTACATGTACATCCACAGGCAACCCAACCATTATTACATGTAGATCCACAGGCAACCCAACCATTATTACATGTACATCCACAGGCAACCCAACCATTATTACATGTAGATCCACAGGCAACCCAACCATTATTACTGATGTAGATCCACAGGCAACCCAACCATTATTACTGATGTAGATCCACAGGCAACCCAACCATTATTACATGTACATCCACAGGCAGCCCAACCATTATTACATGTACATCCACAGGCAGCCCAACCATTATTACATGTACATCCACAGGCAACCCAACCATTATTACATGTAGATCCACAGGCAACCAACCATTATTACATGTACATCCACAGGCAAGCCAACCATTATTACATGTACATCCACAGGCATTTTCCCAACCATTATTACATGTACATCCACAGGCAACTGACAACCATTATTACATGTACATCCACAGGCAACCCAACCATTATTACATGTACATCCCCAGGCAACCCAACCATTATTACATGTACATCCACAGGCAACCCAACCATTATTACATGTACATCCACAGGCAGCCCCAACCATTATTACATGTACATCCACAGGCAGCCCAACCATTATTACATGTAGATCCACAGGCAACCCAACCATTATTACATGTACATCCACAGGCAACCCAACCCATTATTACATGTAGATCCACAGGCAACCCAACCATTATTACATGTACATCCACAGGCAACTGACAACCATTATTACATGTACATCCACAGGCACCCAACCATTATTACATGTACATCCACAGGCAACCCAACCATTATTACATGTACATCCACAGGCAACCCAACCATTATTACATGTACATCCACAGGCAACCCAACCATTATTACATGTACATCCACAGGCAGCCCAACCATTATTACATGTACATCCACAGGCAACCCAACCCATTATTACATGTACATCCACAGGCAACCCAACCATTATTACATGTACATCCCCAGGCATTGTCATACTTCTAATAATCATATAATCTCTTTATTTAGTTCTGGAGATTTGGTCAAGTAACCAAAGACAAGAGAAAGTCGTGGGGTAATGACTCACGACCCATGACTAATTATGGACTCGTACTAAGGTTAGTTCTACTTAAATGAGACAAAGGTGACCACGTAGCACTTCAGTGGGGGTTCATTGATATAAAACATAGACGCCCCTTAACTGATATGAATGTATTTGAATGAATGAATGAATGTATGTATTTTAGGGCCTCGTATCCCAAAATGGGAGGAAGTTGGGTCAAACATGTGGAACTTGATGCAGCTATGCAGGTATGTTGTGTCGCTTAGTAACCGACAGCCGTAAACCTTTACCGAACGAACGAACAACCGAACGAACCAACAACGAACGAACGAACGAACAACTCAACGAACCAACAACCAAACAAACAACCGAACGAACCAACAACCGAACAAACAACCGAACGAACGAATGAACAACCGAACGAACAACCGAACGGGATAACCGAACGAACGAATTAACAACGAACGAACAAATGAACAACCGAACAACCGAACGAACGAACAACTGAACGAACAACCGAATGGATGTGAGCATTCGTTACCATCCCTCCCCATCGGGGTGAAGGTGGGTAACGGCTATACGTACGCTAGTACAGTACTACTGTATGTAATCGCAGTGTTTCTGTGTTTATAGTGAGTGTATTAATGTTATAATGTTTTCTTGCTTTTAATTTCTCAGAGGTTGTATTGTCTGTCTGAACGCAATGTTGTTGCGTATGATATGATTGGCAATGAATTATTCCAGGTTGAAAGGTAAGAAAACAAACCTGTGTTGGTAGGTTGATGTGTTGGTAGGTCGATGTGTTGGTAGGTTGATGTGTTGGTAGGTCGATGTGTTGATGTGTTGGTAGGTTGATGTGTTGGTAGGTTGATGTGTTG